>JAMKQA010034920.1:0-10614 GCA_024699735.1 Posidonia australis | reverse complement strand
TGGAAGACGAGGAAAACCATAAAACATGAAAATCATGCTAAATAAAAAGGGGCTGCGTAAACCAGAAATGCGGGTAAGGATCCCTGTTACGTACGAGGAAGGTGTTAGGCACCCTCGTACGCCTGATAAATCGGTCTTCTATTGATTTCTCTTTTGCTCATGAAATGTCGACTTTGCAGCCTTTGCTATACGCCTGAGGGTGATATGCCATGCCAAGCAAATGCGTATGGTGTCTAAAGTATAGGTGTATGATGTGTAGGGGTGTGTCCTAATGCTTAGAAATATCGCTCGTGTGCCAGGCCAGGAGTTGATGCAATAATATTGCATAATAAGATCAAAGATCTAATATCTTGAGCGATTTATCATCCTTGCTTTCTACATGCCTTAATGCAATCTAAAATGCAAGAAAGCTGCTGAAAACAAATATGTGCCTTCCTAATGCATCAAGGAAGAAAACCTGTTGAAAACCCAGAAACGAATCAGGTCGAGAAAGCAAGCAAAACATATGAAAAACATGCTGTGTGCTAGTGATAAACAGGCCACTGCGCTTGTTAGGTGTGCCAGACTGGTGCGTCAGTCTGGTGCGCACCCTATGTGCATCTAGGTGGGCCAGTAGAATATGCTGAGGGAAAATATGAAACCAAGAAAAATCAAAACATCAGAGGGTGCACTCTGGAAAAGCATGTAGTAGAAATCATTCTGTAAAACTTGGAAAAACATGTCTTGAAAGTGCTAGAAATGTAAATGCAATGCAATGACCTTGAGCTCAAGGGCTAGAAGCCTCACACAAGATCTCACCTATTTGAACTAGATGAAAAATGCATGATCCAGCCAAGCCACTGGATCCTGGGGCGATGCACATGGTTCTCCACAAAGGAGTAAGGTGCAATCGGCCTACCAGATTCAGCTTGGAACTGAATAACAAAACAGAGAAAACAGTTGGAAAACAATTCGATCAAAGCTAAAAATCATGCAGATGATATCATGGTACATCAGAGAATCAATCATAAAGAATTGAACTCAAAACCTTAGATAAAACCATGCAAATAAAGGTGTTAAATGCAAGTGATCTGATCTCTGGCCAGTTTGGCGTGCCTGCTGAGTGCGCCAGAATGGTGCGCGGGTTGAGTGCGACTGGGATGTGCGGCCCAGGGAGTCTGGATCAGACTGTAATCTGATCCAGAACCCGCCCCAGCAGAGATGCAAGATGATTTATGCTAATGCAGATGGGTTCATGCCAACATTAAAAACTGAAAACATGATGGGAATGCATAGGATCGAAAATCATCATGTAAATCATGCTTTTAGGATTAAAACAAGTTGATGGGTTCATGTATGAAAGCATGAAAAATGCCAAAGCATAGACATATTCTGGATAAATGCCAATCAAAATGATGATCATAAGCATGCATCTATGTGCGATAATACATAAATGCATGGCAAAACTGTGTGCAAAGAAATGATAAAAAGAAAACAACTTATGCAAGCTTTATGCTAGAAACACAAGCAAAGACAAGCATGGAGATTATTTTGCATAAAGAATAAGCATGTTTATCATGAAGACTTCGTAAAACATGGAATGAAACAGTCTACACGTACCTATTTAAGCATGCTTCATCATGTTTTCTGAAAATAAAACTGAAAAGGAAGAAGAGGTGGAAGGCCTACCTCTCAAGATGTTCCCTCTCGATATTTCAGAGATAAAGAGATCCTTGTTGCTTTGGAAGGACCATGGATGCTTTGGGGATGCAAGGGAGTGCTCCATAAAACGAATATAGGTCGCTGGACAAAGGATGCAACTCGTGCAAGAAGCTAGCTCAGAGCAGAATTGCAGAATTCTGGATTTCTAACTTCAACACAGGATTTCTCACCCCTTCCTATGGCTACCTTTGGGGGTCCTTATATAGGATTTTCTCATCGGTAACTCATGGGAATGGGGAGAGCCTCGCAGATGAAAAGCCTGGAAGATTCCATGGCATGTTCGCTGCTGGAGGTAACAACTATGGGAGGTGGAAAGCCAGCAGCCCGCAGCCTGTGAAGTGTTGTGCGCCAGGGATGTGCGCCACCTATGTGTGCTAGGGAGGTGTGCTAGCTAGGTGTGCTAGGGAAGTGTGCTTGCTAGGTGTGCTAGGGAAGTGTGCTAGCTAGGTGTTCTAGGGAAGTGTGCTCGCTAGGTGTGCTAGCTAAGTGTGCTAGGGAAGTGTGCTAGCTATGTGCTCTCCCCTACTGGTCTGGTTTTCTAACTGAGCTGCGGGCTTGCTATGGGTTTGGGGTTGGTTCAAGGGTCAGTCACATCCAAAGCAACAACTGGAGTCTTATCAATGAGTCACCTCAAAATTGGGATGTCTACAGATGCCCCTCCCTGAGCGAGGTCGAGGGACGAAGGAATCCAGATCGATGCTCAGGGTTGACAAGATACCCCCATTTTGAGGTTACGGAAGGATGGTGGTTGCTATTGGCGGCAAGTCACTTATTCGACGGATGCACTGAAAGTCATGACCTGTTGCCAAATGCAAATGCAAATGCAAGATGCGTGCACCTATTGATCTAAATGTTGGGGATGTGATGCTAATGTGAGATGCCAATGCAAGAGCCGTTGCTGAAGACCGATGCAAAACTAATGCTAATGCTGAAAACACAAACAGAAGAAAACACTAGCAAGAAAATGATAAGTTGTTGGACTCATCAGCCGGATTATGAGGTTATCAACCCAAGAGATGGGATACGACAAGCTAATCCAGCCTAGTCCACCTCGGACGCCTGACAGTGTGACGATTGTCAACCGAGTAGTTGGGGGTACCAGCCCAAGAAAAAGGGGGGCATGACAAATAGATAATTTGTCAAGCGAAGTAGGGCCCGATCCGCACGGACCAAGGGCGAACAAAGAGAGATTTCGCGCCCGCAAAAACTCCAAAGCAAAAAACAAAAGGACCTCGACTGCCCGGTCAGAGGGTCCAACAACTAGATTCCGCACTCGTGAAAATCTCGGAGAGAAAAGAAAAAGGACCTTGACCGCCCGGTCAGAGGGTCAAACAATAGGATTTCCTGCCCGAGGAAATCCGAGGAAAGGGCTAGGACCTTGACCATCCGGTCAAAAGGTCAAGCCACGGGATTTCCTGCCCCAGGTAATCCGAGAAAGGGGCTAGGACCTTGACCATCAGGTCAAAAGGTCAAGCCACAGGATTTCCTGCCAAAGGAAATCCGAGAAAGGGGCTGGGACCTTGACCATCAGGTCAAAAGGTCGAGCCACAGGATTTCCTGCCCAAGGAAATCCGAGAAACCAAGGACTTTAACTGCCCGGTTAAAGCCATGGAAAGCCTAGGAAAGGCAAAGGACATTTGACCGCCTGATCAAAGCCAAGAAACTAGATTTCGCGCCCGCGAAAATCCAAAAGAGGGCACATGACCTTGACCGCCCGGTCAAAGTCAAGCAAGCTGGATTCCGCGCCCACGAAAATCCAAAATGGCAAAGGACCTTGACCGCCCGGTCAAGATCAAGCAAGCTGGATTCCGCGCCTGCGGAAATCCAAAGGGGCAAAGGACCTTGACCGCCCGGTCAAAGTCAAGCAAGTTGGATTCCGCGCCCGTGGAAATCTAAAGGGGCAAACGACATTGACCGCCCGGTCAAAGACAAGGAAGCTGGACTCCGCGCCCGCGGAAATACAAAGGGGCAAACGACATTGACCTCCCGGTCCAAGTCAAGCAAGTTGGATTCCGCGCCCGTGGAAATCCAAAGGGGCAAATGACATTGACCGCCTGGTAAAAGTCAAGCAAGCTGGATTCCGCGCCCGCGGAAATCCAAAAGGGCAAACGACATTGACGGCCCAGTCAAAGTCAAGCAAGTTGGATTCCGCGCCCACGGAAATCCAAAGGGGCAAAGGACCTTGACCGCCCTGTCAGAGTCAAGCAAGCTAGATTCCGTGCTCGCGAAAATCCAAAGGGGCAAAAGTGTCTTATCCGCTGAGGATGAGATCCCGGGAAACAAAGTGATAACTCCAGATTATTCCCCTGGAAGGAACTGCAATATGCTGATTGCCGGGGTTGCAGTGCGGAGACTGGCACTCTTGTCGAGATGCATGCTCGGATCTCTTGTTTGCTGCGATTCTTCAAATTGCTTGCAAAGGTGAGGACTTATGTGCAAATATCCACCACTTTTGGGCTTTACTGCAAATTACCCAACCAAACTGCTTTTTGGTTGCTGTACTATGATTGTGTGGTGACATTTGAGATTCTGCTGTCTATTAAAAAATGTCTACTCTGAAACAAACTTCCTGCGTCCTTCCGGGACTGATTTGTAATTTTTCAAAATGTAGGGGGTTTTCTACAAATTACCCCACATGGTGCATTTTGTGAGCTATATATTCAACACTGCATATCCTGCACATGATGCTTAAGCTGTGAGATGATAAGGGCTGGAACGCAATTGTCACGGTCATTTTGCATTTCTGCACCTCTGACTTATTTCTCCTGTGGGCCCCACTGGCTAACTGCCAAGAAATATTTTTTTTTCTTACTGCTTGGAACTGCAAAGGACGGTTGCTGCTTGGTTATGCATGCTTCTGCTGATTGAGTTTCATATCTTCAAAACATCATGCATAAGGTTTTCATTTAAATTTTTCCTTCTTTCTCCCATAAGACGAACCGCCTTTTCCTCTTCTTCGTTCTTATTTTCTCATCAGACAAAGCCCGTGTCTTCCCCTACTTTGCAGCGGCGGAACCCATCTCTTCTCTCCCTCTCTCATTCGTAGCAGCAGCGCGCGGGAGGTGCGCCGACGGAGTGCTTGCAGCTGGTGCGCGCGTGAGGCGCGTCGGCGTGGTGCGGAGAGGTTGCTGCGGCGACAGTCGGCGGCGGCATGGACCAAACCCTCCAGGACTGGCTGGACTGCGGTTCACCGGCGAAGGTAAGCTCTGATCTCCTTTCCCTTTTTCTTTTTCTTGCATGCCTCCTCTTTTCGGGTAGTCGACGGCTGGAGGAGTTCCGACGGGCTTGGAGCGACAGGCCCGCTCCGCGCGGGTTGCGGCGGCAGACTGCGGGCTTGTCTTGTAGTCGCGGCAGCGGGCAACAACGTCTGGGGGTTCCCGCGGGCTGGTGACTCTCGGGCTGCGGGTTGCAGTGGCTTGGCCGTGGCGACTACGGGCTTCGGCGGACTGTTTCTCACGGTGGCTGTGGGATTGGAAATGTGGGCATGCCAGGGGATGGCGCGGGCTACAGGTGGTGCTGGTTGGCTGCCGGCAGTGCTCTGGCAATGCTCCGAAAAGCTGAGGCGAGGGCCTGTGGCTATGAAATTCGTTGGGTAGGGCATATATCTATTGCTTGCATATGCCATATTAGTGTGTATTTATCTCTGATTTTTACTGTTAACTGCTTTGCATGATATTATTGAACCACTTGACAGCTTTTATTTTTGCAAATTCACAACCAAACAGTGATATGATATTGCCTTCATTAAAATGCCCAACATTTTGCTATTGCCAATGCCACATTTGATTTAGACATTTTGCATCTATCATGCCTGCTATTGCTATCTAACTTTCTTTTTTGCAGGATGACTCAGTTCCCGAAGCGGGAACCCCACAATCTTCATGGGAAATGCCTTCTAGCTCCCATTCCAGACGAGGAGACAGTTTTTCGAGGTCGCGGGCCTTTAGTAGCTCGACTCCTGCTATCCCTGCTGTGGTAAGCCCGAACTGAATATTAGAAGAGTATTCAATTCCGGTATTTTCTGACAAATGCATTTTCTGGAGTCCGGAAATTTCGAGGGGCGGTTGCTGAGTGACCGTCACATCTGCGAGAGTCCTGAGTTTGAGGTAATTCCTCTGCTTTGATCATTATAAATTGCTTTCTGCTTTCTGCTTTTGACCCGGCTTTAAATCTGTGGTTGATATTTCAGGAAGAGGATGCAAACCGGATCATGCGATGCCATTGGGGTCCGATGCTCGAGCATTTCCACCATCTGCCGGAGTTTCTGCAGGACTTCCTCCATCACCGGTCTCCATTCGGTGGTTTGCTGCGTCTACCCATTATCCACGGCCACTACAACTTCTTCCGAGCCTTGGTAGAAAGGTGGAGGTTCGAGACACACTCCTTCCACTTTCCCTTTGGTGAGCTGACTGTTCTGCCTGATCATTGGGCTCTGCTGACGGGCCTTCCTTTTGGTGACGAGCCCATCATTGGTGAGACCACCCACGGCTTCCACCTTGTGCCTGCACATCTTGGCCGTGTCCCTCCTAAGCCGCTTAGGGGGAAGCATATGATCACCATGGGGTGGTTAAGGGAATGGGACAAGTTCTGGCCCAACCCCGAGCCTGGAAGTGAGGAAGCAGATTTTGTACTGAGGCACTTTCTGCTGGAGCTGCTGGCCTTGATTTTCTGCGATTCGTCGGCCTACTGTATCCATGCTAATTGGATTGCATACCTGACCAACTTGGAGCACCTGGATCATTATGACTGGGCCGGTGCT
The DNA here is from genome assembly GCA_024699735.1 of Posidonia australis. NCBI lineage: Eukaryota > Viridiplantae > Streptophyta > Magnoliopsida > Alismatales > Posidoniaceae > Posidonia > Posidonia australis. The sequence continues at coordinate 4,154 of JAMKQA010034920.1, read as the reverse complement.
AGCTATACTTGGCTGATCTACGGGCTTGACAATGTGGTCAGGCTTTGGCGCCGCTCTTATGTGGGGCTGTACCCTCTGCTGACTGTAAGTATTTGCTTCTGTCACCTTGCAAAACAATCTTCTTTTTATGCTTTATATTTGAAAAACAATTGACTTGCTTGCATTTACAGTACTGGATCATGGAGCACATCACCAGGGGGCATTGCTTTGGCCGCCTACGGGACGAGCTCCTACCCCTTCCCTGCCAGTGGGTCGAGCCTGACCACCGGGCTGCTGCTGAGGTGTTCAGCTATGAGTCCTATTGGTATCTACTGGACCTGGTAGAACTCAAGGATGTAAGTCTCCTCTGCCTTTGCTTTGCATGCCTGTTATACTTTCTTTGTTTACAATTTCCTGTTTCTGTAACAGGTCCACCTACGCCCTTTCACTCGATATGACGGCTTCGACTGGGCTCCCTTGAGCTCTGGCCGCGTTCTGAGGGACAAACAAGTGAGATTCTATTGCATGAAGAAGTCGACCCTCTACCTCCCAGGGCGTGTGCGGCATTAGTTCTCTGATGTATTTTGCATTCCTGCCCCTCCTCTTGCTGACATGGACCGCCCGGCCACGACTCGTTCGGCTGCTAAAAGTCGACATGCAGCTGCCATGGCTTCTCAGGACAAGCACGTCCTTCGAGAAGTCAACTATACGGACTACCTTGCTTGGTACAGGCGTGTGGGGAAGCCGTACCTGTTCGACGAGGTTGTGCGGGATAGCCAGCGCGGGATGTGGTGTGCGTCTAGCTGGGCTCAGGTACAGAATTTCCATTTCTGCTTTTCATTGCTTTTGCATGAACTATGACAATCTGACATTTGCTTTAATTCATACGGCTTCGAGGAGCAATTTGGGGCCTTCTATGCTGACATCTGCCGAAAACGGGTAAATTCTTATTTTGTAAAATGCCATCTGAGCTATATCTGATACTTCTGCTATTTTGCAGGAACTACACTGGTGCAACATCATCAGGGTATGCTTTTCTTTCCTGCTTCTGCCGCTGCTCTAAAAATTCTTATTGCTAACACAAGTTTACTTTTGCAGCAAGATTTCCCTGTCGAGAGAGCGAATGTAGCCAGCAACGGGGAAGCGTCTGAGAAGGACTGTTCAGACACCGAGGTCACCCAGGCAGTTCTCGACTCTGCCCCTCACTCTCAGGCTGCCGCTGCTGCTCAGTGGTCCCGCTGACTCACTCGACGAGGCAACAGAACCTTGGCTGAGTACTTTCGAAAGGCAGCGTCTGATGAAGAAGGCTCGGAGGAGGAATAGTTTTATCTTGTAATTTTACTGGAAATTCTGTAATAACAATGGCACTTTGTAACATTTTTGAAAATGTATAAGAGATCCCCTGATTCTGCGATGTACCCTTCGGGGTTTTGTACATGTAGGTTGTATGCAAACAGATATTCCATGCAGGGTTAAACAATTGGGGCCGATTTTGGCGATGTAAACATTCTGAACAGGTGCTGCTGAAATTTTCTGTCTTTCTGGGCGCCACTTATGTGCGCCGCCTTGGTGCACCGCATACGTGCGTCTGCTACCTGCGTCTCATAGGTGCGTCTCCAGAAATGGCGAGTTTCGTTTGCCATTTTTGCTGAAACCCTTCGTGGTCTTCTTATATATAAGGCTGCTTCTGCAGCGGCTGTGCCGTGTCTTCTGAACAAAAACTCGGCTACAAACCTTGCTTCTTGTTTTAATTGTCCTCTGATCTTCTCGGGCACAGATTCTGCATCAACATGGTAAGTGTTTTTTCTCTGTTTTACGTATTTTTTGCCACTGGTCTTTGCAGATTCTGCTTGTTTTTCTGTTATTCATCTTTGCAGATATTGCTTGCTTCATGTATTTGCTGATTTTGCTTCTTTTTTTTTGCTATATGTCTGCGGATTTGTTTTTTTTGTTACATGGCTGCAGATTTATTGCTTGTGTTTCTGCTACATGGCTACGGATGTACTTATTTCTTGTCTTTGCTCTTTTTCTGCTATATGTCTGCAGACTCTTGTTTCATACCTTTGCAGATTTGCTTGTTTTTCTGTTACATGGATGCGGATTTTTCCTGCTATGTGTATGCAGATTTTTGTTGTTACATGGCTGCAGATTTTTGGACAATGTTTCTTGATTTTCTACATGTGTTTCTTTTTTCATCACCATGCTAGATTGCCATGATTTTCCATGCTTATGTCGAATCCGCTTTTTCTGCCATATTTGCAGATCTATCCCACCATGGTGACCCCCAGGTACTGCTCTAACACTTTGCTCGGCTGGATCGATGCTTTGACAGCCGATGACCGGAAGCAACTCCGGATTTGGGGTATTTCTTCTTCCCTCCTGAGCATAGACAAAGTGGAGGTTAACTGGCATTTGCTATGTGCTATGGCCTGATTCTGGAAGCCAGCCTTGCATGTTTTCCGCTTTGGGAAAGTGGAGATGACTTTGACTCTGGAGGAAGTCAGGCGAATCTGTGGCTTGTCACCGTTCATGTCCTCACCAGTGTTTTACTGCCATGCTAGTTATGTACACGTCGTGAGCCGGCTCACATGCTTTGCCAAGGAGATTTGTGAGGAGAAGCTTATCTACAAGGATGGTCCCACCCCCATGATACGCCTGGATTACTTTGATTCAATGATTGGTTCCCGCTCCTCCATGGGTACTCCATGGCTGTATTGCTTCGTGCTGCGCTTTCTTGAGGAGCTGGTCTTTAGCCATGGCCAGACGACTGTGGCTATTAAGGTGGCCGAGATAGCTTGGGCGGTAGTGGTTCGCCAGATCGACTTGTCTCCGATTCTACTTGCTGAAACCTATGTCGGCTTAGACCGGGCATTGAGGCGCTCCCACCACTTCTATGGATGTGGCGCATTGGTGCAGGTAAGCATATCATTTGACCATTTTTAATATTCTGCTGTGCTTTAATTAACCATAGTTCCCTTTTGCCAGGTTTGGTTTGCTGCTCATATGGGGATGAAGATTCTGCACCCACGGCCTTCCGCCTTTGAGGCCTATAGCCGCACCCATCACTTGAGGTCACTCCCGGGGGTGCATGAATTGTGTGACAAGCTGCGGAATCTTGAAGCAGATTTTGTGACATGGTGTATCATATCTTCTGCATCACAGAATTTCACTGCCTTTTTTAACACCATGAACATGCGACTCGTGGTCCTCCCTGGATTTTCTGGTGGCGTGGAGTACCATCCTGTCCGGGTCCTTCACCAATTTGGCTTATGCCTGGACTCCATAGAGCAAAGCCCCTACTCGAATGGACTGAAAAAGCATGTAGTGGGCTCTAAAGCATCCACTACTGAGTTGGCCCGACGGATGAGTGCTGGCATCAACTCTTCTATTCTTGCCATCATCAAAGGCTCAGGCTGCGCAGCTCGATATGAGGTGGAGATCTGAGAGACGTGGCCCTTGAGCGAGATTCCGCCTTGTGGCACCAATTTCATGGAGGCTAGCAGTTCAAAGAGGCCTCGAACTGATTAGTGATATTTGTACTCATGATTGGGCACAATAACATTGATGTTTCTTTGCATTGTTTACTGATTCTTGCAAGTTCATATCTGCTAACCAGGATCAATTAACATGTCTCTGATTTCAAATTCCTCCATTTTAAAGAAGTGTCTATCACACCCCTGGCTGAATGCTTGCTTGCTCAGACCACGACTCATAAGGCAGCTGACATGCCCCTGGTCGTAATATGAACAAAATGCCTTGCAAAGTGAATGCAATTTATACTTTGACTAAAAATGCGTCTTAGCTAAATGCTTATACGACTCATAAGGCAGTTGACATGCCCCTAGTCGAGATGCGAATAAGATTCCTTGCAATTATGCTTTAGCTAAAAATGTGTCCTAACTAGATGCTTATACGACTCATAAGGCAACTGACCTGCCCCTGGTCGGAATGCGAATAAAATGCAGAGAAATGCTAAATTGATATATTGGTGCCCTCAACGCCAAGGAAGCCTGTTTTGCCTGCTATAAGAGGTGACACTGTCCTTGACTCATGTGATACTAACCTAAGCACTTAGGTTTATTTGTGGCTCTCCTTCAGATTTATGGGCCTCATGCCAAATGCTTAGGGTCCTATACCTACTTTTTTGAGGATTCATTTTTCTTTTCTCCCTCATA
>JAMKQA010034918.1:0-10881 GCA_024699735.1 Posidonia australis | reverse complement strand
TCACATGAATATTGCATATATATGCCTAAGTAAATGATTTTTATACTTAGTGCTTGAGTATCTCATATCTTCTTAAATGATTATTTAACCAATAATCATATGTCATTTGTTATCATCAAAATACACTTAATAGATTTTTCAACAAAAAGAAGATGGTTTAGTGTGGGTGAATAAAATTTTGGTTTCAATTGGACTGAAATGTTGGTTTAATTAAACTGAATGTTGGCTGATGTTATGGGCTTTGGGCCAAGGTGGACTCATTTGGGCTTAATGGGCCTAAGTGGGCTTCATGGGGCTCCATGGGCCTTGTGGGCCCACATGGGCCTAATTAGGGTTTGAGCTTAGCCACCACATCTCCATCCTGCAAAATCAGAAAATTGGGGTGTCTACAATCATATATCAAAAAACAATAAAATAGAAAAAGTACAAAAGATAAATAAAAAGAAAAAGGAAAAAGCATAAACAGCAGAAAAACATCAAGAATAATTAAAGGATAGTTTGCTTGTCATTAACATTCTACCCAATGATGAAAATTGGAAAAGCTTGCCAATGTTAGAGTGGATTATCCCTCCCCAGTTGTCACTACATAGACAGCCAAGTCAGTAAGGGAGCCACCAAATATCGAAGCCAAATGAAGTGTCCAAGCTCCATAAGGATCTTGCACCACCAAAAGGGAGATAAAATGATAGGGGTGACTGAGTGTGTGAGCCAAAAAAGAAAACATACATTCGCAAGGGCATAAAAGAATAGTGAAGACAGAAAGCGAAGACATAAGTCAGCCCAAGAGTGAGAGGTGTGCGTTGTAGCTCTACCCTTACCATACCTTGGAGAGGAGTTGGAGAATGCGCTCAGTCAAATCACACCTTTGAGGGACTGACCCACACTCTTACAATAAATGCCTCCTGGATAGGTTGGGCGCTTATTACCTCCAAGACAAGATTAGAGTGAAGCCACACGTCTATTAGGGAATAAAAGAAAAGAAAAGATGATGATATCGAAAAGGAAAAAGTAGGTGTAGGACCTTAAAGGGTTCGGCATGGAGCCAGGTCCACCGTAATACCTCACAGTGAATCCGAGTGCCACCATTACTCAGTGAGAGTCACCTAATGACTTGCAAGTCTTTGTAGTGGCAACTGAGTCGAAGGGGTCCTCCTCCTCTAACAGACATACAACTTTCCAGCCTAGCTGAGGGCAAACCAACAACTGAACTAAACAAGCAAACAACCCTGATAATGAAGTCATTGAACAAGCAAGATAATAAATGCGGACAACGATGCAACTAAAATCTCAAGGCATGCATTTCTTAATTAAGCTCACTTTTACATAGCCAAATCGTTCACAAATAATAGAATCCACAACAATAGAAATAATCTTCATAGCCTTGCTTGGATCACTCTTTTTGCTTGCAGGATCTTTACCAAGCGCTTTTGCCCAAGGACATTCCAGCTCCTCAGTAGTCAAAGTACATATAGTGTGAGGACACCAGTCAGTGTACGAGCTACACGGACTTGCAGAGTCAGCAGTGTGACAACAATTCTTCCGCAATAGTTTGAGCATGGTAGACATTGTTTGTCGAAGGCCTGAGGACAACAAAGCTGAATACATGATACATTGAGTAACAGGAGATGGCCAGCCTAGGGCAGACTACGATTTCACATTACTTCTTGCCATCCGAGCATAGCTCAAGACAATGGATGAATGTACATGCCTCCAATCAGTGAACAAAGGTGTTTTTTGGCCTCAATCAAAATCAGTTGCAGCCACCTCAGTGATTCAAAGTGCGCCTACAGTTATAGCCTGATTCTCTAGGCTTTGTATCCTCTAGTGGTGCCCAAAACTTCCTAGAGTAACCTAGCTCAATGCCAGAGACATCAATTTCGCCTTGGTATCCCCTGATCTGGCTTTGTTTTTCCATTGTGGATCATTTACCTTTATGCTAGGGGCATGTCAGCTGCTCTTTGGTCAGAGGTCACATACAAAGGACTAGTTGTGGTGAAATTGAACCAGAGACTTCGACCAGGGGCATGTCAACTGCTCTTTGGTCAGAGGTCACATACAAAGGACTAGTTGTGGTGAAATTGAACCAGAGACATTGACCAGGGGCATGTCAGCTACTCTTTGGTCAAAAGTTACATACAAAACATCAACTTACAATGTAACCGAACCAGAGACGTCAACTAGGGGCATGTTAGCTGCTCTTTGGTCAAAAGTCACGTACAAAACATCAACTTACAATGTAACCAAACTATAGCCTTCAACTAGGGGCATGTCAGCTGCTCTTTCGTCAGAGTTCACATACGAAAGACCAGTTATGGCAAAATTGGACCAGAGACTTCAACCAAGGGCATGACAGCTGCGTTATGATCAATAGTCACATACAGGACATCAACTTGTAATGTAATTAGAGCCTTTGACCAAGGACATGTAAGCTGCTTTATGGAAAGAAGGACTATTTCTAGAATGCATGGCACAAATTATCTTCCAAGTGATGGTCAGTGTATCTTCTTACAGATAAGTGACATTCACCACATAAATGGCTCCTATTGGAATGACGACTGTAGCATGGCACTACACCATTTCAACAGACATTCCCCACAACAACGAAAATTTAGGGTGCACTGATACCTGAATAAGATTTCCCTTGGCAAATCCTTGTAGCTAAATAGAAGGTCAAGCCCCCCTCTCTTGCCTTCAAGTTCCTATCTGGACGTATGGGATCGAGGCATTTTCCTCGCCTTTGGGTTCCTGTCTGGACGGATGGGATCGAGGCATTTTCCCTCGGCTTCGAGTTCCTATCCGGACGGATGGGATCGAGGCATTGTTCCTCGCCTTTGGGTTCCTATCTGGACGGATGGGATCGAGAAATTTTCCCTCTCCTTCGAGTTCCTATCAAGACAGATGGGATCAAGGCATTATTCCTTGCCTTTGGGTTCCTATCCGGACGGATGGGATCCAGGCATTTTCCTCGCCTTTGGGTTCCTGTGTGGACAGATGGGATCAAGGCATTTTCCCTTGCCTTCATGTTCCTATCCAGACGGATGGGATTGAGGCATTGTTCCTCGCCTTTGGGTTCCTGTTCGGACGGATGGGATCAAGGCATTTCATTCGCCTTCGAGTTCCTATCCGGACTGATGGGATCGAGGCATCTCCCTCGCCTTCAAGTTCCTATCTGGACAGATGGGATCGGGTCCTATCTAGACGGATGAGATTAAGGCATTCTCTCGATTGTGAGATCCTATCCGGATGGATGGGATCGGGCCCTATCCGGACAGATGGGATTAGGTCCTATCCGGACGGATGGGATTAAGACACCTTCTCTCGCCTGTCAGATCCTATCTGGACAGATGGGATCGGGTCCTATCTGGACGGATGGGATTAAAGCATTCTCCTGCCTGTGAGATCCTATCTGGACGGATGGGATTGGGTCCTATCATGACGGATGGGATTAAGGCACCTTCTATCGCCTGTGAGATCCTATCCGGACGGATGGGTTCGGGTCCTATCCGGATAGATGGGATTAAGGCATTCTCCCGCCTGTGAGATCCTATCCGGACGGATGGGATCGGGTCCTATCTGGACGGATGGGATAAAGGCACCTCCTCTCGCCTGTGAGATCCTATCCGGATGGATGGGATTAAGGCACCTTCTCCCGCCTGTGAGATCCTATCCAGACGGATGGGATTGAGGCACTGTTCCTCACCTTTGGGTTCCTGTTCAGACGGATGGGATCAAGGCATTTCATTCGCCTTCGAGTTCCTATCCGAACTGATGGGATCGAGGCATCTCCCTCGCCTTCGAGTTCCTATCCGGACAGATGGGATCGGGTTCTATCTGGACGGATGGGATTAAGGCATTTTCACGCTTGTGAGATCCTATCCGGACGGATGGGATTAGGTCCTATCCAGACAGATGGGATCGGGTCTTATCCGGACGGATGGGATTAAGGCACCTTCTCTCGCCTGTGAGATCCTATCCGGACGGATGGGATTAAGGCATTCTCTTGCCTGTGAGATCCTATCTGGACGGATGGGATTGGGTCCTATCATGACGGATGGGATTAAGGCATCTTCTCTCGCCTGTGAGATCCTATCCGGACGGATGGGTTCGGGTCCTATCCATACTGATGGGATTAAGGCATTCTCCCTCTTGTGAGATCCTATCTAGACGGATGTGATCGGGTCCTATCTGGATGGATGGGATAAAGGCACCTCCTCTCGCTTGTGAGATCCTATCCGGACGGATGGGATTAAGGCACCTTCTCCCGCCTGTGAGATCCTATCCGGATGGATGGGATTAAGGCACCCTCTCTCGCCTGTGAGATCCTATCCAGACTGATGGGATCGGGTCCTATCCGAACAGGTGGGATTAAGGCATTCTCCCACCTGTGAGATCCTATCTGGACAGATGGGATCGGGTCCTATTCGAACAGATGGGATTAAGGCACCTTCTCTCGCCTATGAGATCCTATCCAGACAGATGGGATCGGGTCCTATCCGGACAGATGGGATTGAGGCATTTACCTGGCCTTTGCGGTCCTATCCGGACAGATGGATCGGGTCTTATCCGGATGGATGGGATTAAGGCATTTGCCTTGCCTTTGCGGTCCTATCCGAACGGATGGGATCCAGTCCTATACGAACGGATGGGATTAAGGCATTTTCCTGGCCTTTGCGGTCCTATCCAAACGGATGGGATCTGGTTTTAACCGGACGGATGGGATAAAGGCATTTTCCTAGCCTTTGCGGTCCTATCCAGACGGATGGGATTAAGGCACCTCCTCTCCTTGTGAGATCCTATCCAGACGGATGGGATCGGGTCCTATCCGGATGGATGGGATTAAGGCATTCTCTCACCTGTGAGATCCTATCCGGACTGATGGGATCGAGTCCTATCCGGATGGATGGGATTAAGGCATTTTCCTTGCTTGTGTGGTTCCTATCTGGACGGATGGAATCAAGGCACTCTCTCCCACCTTTGGGTCCTATCTGGACGGATGGAATCCAGACCTCTCCTTTTCTCCTATCTGGACTATTGGATGTAGTCTGGACGTTCCCGTCCTTGGTGTTGTCCATCTGGACAAACATTGGTGCCCCTCTTTTTTTGGTTAGAGTTCCGCTCTGTGTTGTTCCTTTCCTCCTGTGGGCTGGTATCCCGAATTACCTAGGCAATCCCAGTGGTGCCTGATGGATTCCCCACTCTCTTTGTTTCTTCCCTCCTTCTGGGCTAGTAGCCCGAACTACCCAGATGACTTTCGTGATCAGTCACTTTCTGGTCGGTAGGCACCATGAGTCTTGTCCAACGCTTTTCTTGACAAGTGCGATAATCAGTCATGTCTCCTAGGAGCTGGTTGGTCGTCAACTTGTCACTACTTTGTTTCTGCGCATCTGTTTGGCCTTGCCTGTGGTGGCAGGACCCTAGATGCGGACCTCTGTTATATTCTCTGACTAGTGACTCTTGCTTGTGGTTTCACATGGGATGTCTTTGTCAACCCTGAGCATCTGTCTCTATTCTACTCGACCTTTGACCTCGCTTAGAGAGGGGCATCTATAGACACCTCAATTTTCTAATTTTGCAGGATGGAGATGTGGTGGTTGAGCTCTAACCCTCATTAGGCCCATTTAGTTCATGGAAGCCCACATGGGCCCATGAAAGCCCACATAGGCCCATTGAACCCTAATTGAGCTCACATGGGCCCATAAGACTTGTTTGGGCCCATTTAACCTTTCTTGGGCCCATTTAGTTCATTGTAGGCCCATTTAGTCCATTTGGGCCCGTCTAAGCCCATTTGGGCCCATGGAGGCCCACATAGGCCCAAATTGTGCCCAAAGCCCATCATAAATAATTCCTCCCTATATTATTTCAACACCAACACCATATTCATGTTTTTTATTTTCCATCTTCATTTGCTAATGTTTTTCTACCAAAATATTCAAATATTACTCTTTTTCTTCCTCCCCCATTGAATCCAATTTTTCCCCCTTTAACTCCTCGCGAATTCAGCCTAATCACTCATCCTCACTGAGCTCAGCCCCAGCCCATTTCACCATTGATCCAGAGAGTCACTCCAGCATCTCCAGCCATCGGATCAGCCCTCGTTAGAGAGGCCTGGATCGTTGATCATCTTGTCGACAAGCAAGGGACAGCAGGGAGCAGCAGGGGAACAGTTTTTGTTAGTCGGTTAGACTGTTACAAGTCTGGTTTAGGAGGTTAGAGGGTTATTAGGCATTTCTGTTACATGGTTGGCTATCTATTAGAAGTGGGTTGTTGGGTTTCCTCACCTATATAAGGGAGGGTAGAGGTAGAGTTTTTAAGGGAACTTTTGGCGAGAGAGATAGAGAATTCAGAGTGCCAGAGAATTCCAGAGAGAAAGGGTGATTCGCGGGAACGAGAGGAGGAGAATTCAGACACTCCGGTGAGTAGAAAAGGAGCCTCAAGTCGTCAGGTCAGGTACGCTCTCCTCAGACCACTTTTACTTTCGAATATAGCTTCCTGGAGTCTCCTCTCTCTTTCTGGTTTGTTTCCGAGCAATTTAGAGGTCCTGGAGCTCGTCGTCGCCGTTTTCCAGCGATGTAGGTGGGGGGCCTGGTCCAGGGCACGACCCTGGCCCCCGAGCATCCTCTCCTCTTTCTCTGGTCTCCCCAGTGCTCCACGACCCATCACATCACCGCTCTACCGCTCCCAGTAGCCAGCACGACGCCCACCAAAAAACTGCTCCAGTCCTGCCGTCACTAAAGAAGACGATAGGATCCAGAGGAACCGCGCCAACCTCCAGCCCCTCACGTTGCCCTGGTTGTCCAAAAACGTCCCACAGCATGCCCCCGAGCTCCTGGAGCCACCAGTAGCGTGAATTGAGCACCGGACTGCCTCCACAACCGCCGTCGCTGGAGTGCCGTCGTGATTGATCAGAGAACTTGCTCGAGCCACCTATTTCGCTGAGGATCGATAGGGAGCACTCGACTCAATGCCCCGAAGCCTCCAAAAGTCCTAGATTGCCGTGCCGCAGCCCCGACTGACCTCCTTCTTCTCCGACGCCGTCGCCAGAGCACCTCGATGGTGAGTTAGGTGGGAGGCCCGCTCCCACCGTTAGCTGCTCGATCCACTCCGATGGATCATCTCCTCTCACCTTCTTCTTGCCTCCCTTGAAGTCTAATCTAAGATCAGACCACGGGAAGGCCTTGTTTGCCCCCTTCGGCGGTCGTCGGCAATGAGCTCCATCGCTAGTGACCATCATTTCTTTTTTCATTAAAAAAAACAATTTAAAACAATTTATTTGAATAAAATACAGAAACATTGTTTTTCTTTCATTTAGGTCCTTTTGGTATTACTAATAGGTCCTTTTTTTACATGTAGGTCCATCATCATTTTTTCATAAATCGTTTGAATAAAGCTTTTACTGAAAATATTACATGTTTTACCGTGAACATTTAAAATAATGTTTTCTGAATTTAAAACTTTAATAAAAGCTTTCCAGAGTTCTTTTAAATGCTTTTTGCTTTAGACAAATTGCAGAGAGGCCCCTAAGCTTTCTCAAATTCTTTTTGGAAGTTCATTTTTGCTGTGGGAATTGCATTGAAGCCCTTCTATTCTTTTAAATATTTCTGAATGCTCATTTTTGATGGTTAATTGCATTTAAACCCCCGTGTTCTTCAAAAACTTTCCAGAATGCCTATTTCTTTGGTTTATTTGCATTTAAACCCTTGAACTTCTTTGAAAACTTTTTTAAAGCATGTTTTCTCAGGGTAAATTGCACTTTAACCCTCTATCTTTACTGAAACTCTTCTAGATGCTTTATTCTGCTGGGTAATTTGCAGTTTAGCCCATGTACTTCATTGATATTACTCTGATAGATTGTTTTCAAGGGTAAAAAGACAGTTTTGCCCCTGAAACTTTATGGAACCTTTCTTAATCATTTTTCTTGCATTTTTTACCCTGACTTTTTGCTGAATTGTTTTAAATGCATGCTTTAGTGGTAAAATTGCATTCTGACCCCTAGAGAACTTCATTTTGACAAGGAATGCACATTTGGCCCTAGATTTCCTCATAATGGCATAGAATGTGTTTTCCTATGTATTTTTGATGTTTTGGGCTTTAGAACTTCAGTTTTCCTTGGAATTTGGTCTTTTTGCACAAAACCCCCTAGAGTTTTCATATTTGCATTCACACTTGCATTTTGCATATCTTTTCACATCTTTTCGCACAAGTTTTCTTATCTTTTCTGCTTGGCTTTGCGTACGCTTTTCCTAGCTCGTTTCTAGCTTTGTTTTTTAACCATTTCCTGGATTTTTTACTGGTTTTTGCCTTTAGATTTGTTTTGGTTTTCCATCGCCCGAGGGCGTACAGTAAAAGACTTGTCAAAGCCGACATGGTCCTAGAATGAGGATTATTTTCCCCTTTTGACTTTCTCGGATTTATCCTAATTTTCGTTGATTTGCGAGACACTTTCCGAGAATTTCTCGATTTTCACGATTTTTCTCATCGCCCAATGGCGTACAGTAAAGCGGCATTCTGAATGCCTACATTTGTCCCTCGGATTAACTTTTTTCCTTTATTTCACTTATTTACTTTGATTTGGCATGTTTTCAGTCATCTTTCATACATGAGCATATAGAATAAGCAAGCATACATTTAGCATACCATTGATAGTAGAAAATCCTAGAAAGACCGAGTTTTCTCGAGCGCATGGGGGTGCCTAACTCCTTCCCCATGCGTAACCAGAATCCTTATCCTTTCGCTGGCCCGCAATCATTTGTGCATTGTCCATTAGACACGGAGTACACACATACATTCTGCATCTTGTTTGCTTCCCAGTTTTTCTGGTGTTTCTTGGATTTCCTCGTCTTTCCATTAAAACACTAGGTGGCGACTCCTTTCTTTATCCTTTTTATCTTCCCTTGGTGTTTCCTGGGCTAGTCTCTTCTTCTAGATTCACCATTTTTACCGTGACCGTATCGGATCTCCTCGTGTGTTTCCGCACACAGAGTAGTAGGAGAGTCGCGCAAGGGATCCACTGGCATGGTCACAACCACTATAGAGGACACCTTTTCGTCTTTTGTATTTTATCCCTTGTATTTTTTGTTAAATCCATAGAAGTTCCTCAAAAGCCCAAAAAAAAAACTTAGAAATCTCATGAAATCATAAAAACATCTTCTTTAATCTCAGAGTACTCAAAAGTACTACCAATTTGAGTAAGATGAGAGCGTTAGCTATACTGCAACTAGCAACTCACCAAAACGTTCAAAGGACTCAAGCCTACAACCAGCTTGAGCGGGCTAGCTTTGCCACAGCTAACAACCTTGAACCTATGGATGTGGATTTTAGGGGTTGATGTAGAATCGTCGAGGTGTCCACTCACTTCACCAATTCTTATGATTGCCACTTGTCCTTCTCTGAAGCCAGTTGACAAGACACCTAAGAGAGATGGAGTGGTTCAAATGATGTGGGTGCTCGATTAACTAGGTCGGTAGCAGGATGCTACCCATCAGCATCCTTGTGCGTATGTAAGTCTTCTTCCCTTCAAAACAAATAAGCGAATAAAAGAAAATGGATTAGACTAGGTGTAGCAAAAAAATAATAGAAAGATAATGAAAAAGAATATAAACATGCAATGTTTACATGAAATAAATGAAAGAAAAGAGGAAGAATACTCCCATCACCCTCGTACGTCGTACAGTAGATGAGGAAGTAGAGGCTAGTTTTACGGAGCTTCGGAGATACGCTTCGGCTTGGATGGGAGATAATCTCTAGGATATAATCTTTGAAAGGCTTGGACATGGAGGAGGGGGCTATGGCTCTCTCTCTCAGATTTCTCTCTTAGGGTTTGCAAAGTGGCTCCTTAGACTTTTGATGTGCCTCCTCTTCTCGTTTAGACTTAGAAAGTATTTATAGAATATTGAGCATCCCCTCTTGTGCGAGAAGGAGGAGAGAAAATAAATAGATAATAAATTAAGAAAAATTAGATGTATATATAAAATCCAAAAATAATTTGTCACCCGCTACTTTGTCTCCATAATTTATCAATTTAAATTTAAAAATAGTACCTCCAATAATTATGAAGAGATCTCAATTAAATCTTTGATTTAGATTTTTTTAACACATGTGGAAAATATATCTCAAATAATTACAAAGAGATCTCAATTATATCTTAGATTTTTAACAAATGGGGAAAATATATTTCCATTAATTACAAAGAGATTTCAATTATATCTTTGATTTAGATTTTGTAGCCTATATGGAAAATTATATATCTATTAATTTCAAAAAAATCTCAATTATATCGATGATTTAGAATTTGTAGCACATATGGAAAAATATAACTCTATTACTTTCAAAGAAATCTCAATTATATCTTTAATTTAGATATTGTAGCTATAGACACCCCAATTTTGAGCTTATTTGGCAGCAGGCTCCTCCGGTTGATGCTCTGGTCGCAGCCACCAAAATCCCAGCTCACACAAGCCCAATTAGGTTCACACTAGCCCACATGACCTAATAAAACACTAAAACGCAATAAAATTCACTGAAAAATAAATAAAACAATTAATCCAGCTAAAATCCACCCAAAACCCTAACAAGAACCCAAATCAAACAAAATCCAATTAAATCCACTTAAAAATCCAACCATAAATCCTAATCCACTTAATCCAGCTAAAATCCACTTAAAATTCGATAAAACCCTAATTAATCAAATTTTTAAACCCTAATCAAGTGAAAAGAAATTAAAATCCATTAAATAAAGTAAAAACCTTAGTTCAAGCTAAAATCCAAATTAAATCACTTAAAAATTCAAATAAATAAGTAAAAACCCTAATTAAAATGAAAATCCATTGAAAACCTTAATTAATAAAAAATTAAAACCTTAATTAATCCAAAAACCCTAATTAA
>JAMKQA010034917.1:0-13150 GCA_024699735.1 Posidonia australis | reverse complement strand
GGGCTACATAATGACCAAAGAGGTTACATAATCTGTGCCTTAGCCTTCTTAAATACTAGGGCACCTAAATGGTCTAATGACCAAACTAACCCTGAAACAAAGACATAATTCAAGACATATTTACAACAATTTCTTTGTTTTTTGCCTTGTTACTTCGGCATTGGCATCAACATTGCATCCACTTACAAGCACCCATTCTGGTGTTTACAATGTTAGCATAAGCTTTGCATTTTACTCTCAAGATCAGCTCTTGCATTTGTTTTCTTTGCACTGGCATCACATTTCCAACATTTAGATTAACAGTCGCATGCATTTTGCATTTTCATTTGGCAACAAGTCATGACTTTCAGTGCATCTACTGGATAAGTGACCTAATGCCTACAGTAAACACCATTCCTCCGCAACCTCAAAATGGGGGTATCTTGTCAACCCTGAGCATCGGTCTTGATTCCCTCCGTCCCTCGACCTCGCTCAGGGAGGGGCATCTGTAAACACCACGATTTTGAGGTGCCTCATAGGTAAACTCTCCAGATGTTGCTTTGGATGCGGGAAACTCAACCACTTTTGAATCCTACTCAACCTTTTAACTAGCCAGAGATCATTGCATAAACCGACCACAAAGCCTGTAGCAAGCCCGTGACCCAATTGGCAATTCAGATAGCTAGTGGAGAGCACCAATGTAGAGCACTTGACTGGAGCACCAAGCAGAAGCACTAAAGTGGCACACCTAGCTGGAGCACCAAGGTGGCGCATCTAACCAGAGCACCATCCTGGCGCACAACCACTTTTCAGAGTGTTGGCTGCTGGCTTTCCATCTCTCATGCTTGTAACCTTCGCCAGCAGATATTCCATGCGAATCTACGCCAGACTCTTCGTTTGCGAGGCTGTCTGCATCCCATGGGAGTTACCCTTGTGGAGCTCTATAAAAGGACCTCCATTGGCAACCATTTGGAACACTTGGCAACTCAGGACACTTGGTGAAACCATTCACTTATTTCCAGCAACCCTCTCTCGTTTCCTGAAGATATCTTTGCATTCTAGAGCATCCTCAGCCAATCCAAAGCAACAAGGAAGTATTATCTTGAGCCTTCAAGGAGGAAACACCACTAGCAAGGTAAGATCCTTACTCCTCTTTCACTTATCCTTATGTTTAATCTCTAGATATTTCACCATGTAAAAGCATGTAAAAGAACAAAATATCTGATCTGTTAGTAAGCTATTTTCATGATATTTTTGTGATGAGATGATTGCTCCTACATGTATATTCACAATGCTTCTATGCCATGTTAATTCTGCATCATATAATCTCTGTTTTTACATAATGAATCATGATTCATGCAAATACCTGCTATGAAATGAGCTGCAAGTATACTCTTTATATGATTGTTAAGTTCATTAGCTCATTGAATGCTCATTAGAATATACAATGCAATATTTTCAGCCCTTAACCCATGATCTTGCATGATTTAAGATAAATGATAAAAAGGACTTTCATTGCTTGCTTTTCATCATATTTCAACTTTTTACCATCTGATCTTGCAATGAAAGTCCTTTTTATCATTATAGCTCAAGGTTATAATCAGGAAGAAGGCATTGATTTTGATGAAAGCTATGCTCCTGTAGCTAGATTAGAATCCATTAGGATGTTGTTAGCATATGCTAGTCACCTAGGGTTTAAATTATTCCAAATGGATTTGAAAAGTGCCTTTCTAAATGGATTTATTGAAGAAGAAGTGTATGTCAAACAACCCCCTAGATTTGAAGATGAACTCAATTCAGATCATGTTTACAAGTTGAACAAAGCACTTTATGGACTTAAGCAAGCACCTAGGGCTTGGTATGAAAGATTAAGAAAATTCTTGCTGGATCAAGAGTTTTCGATTGGTGCTATTGATTCTACGCTATTTATAAAAAGGTTAGGAAATGACATTCTAATTATCCAAGTATATGTGGATGATATTATTTTTGGATCGACAAATGAAAATCTATGTAATGATTTTTCCATGATTATGCAAAAAGAATTTGAAATAAGTATGATGGGAGAACTGACATTCTTTCTTGGATTACAAATAAAGCAAACTAAAGATGTGATATTTATAAACCAAGAAAAATATACTAGAGAGTTATTGAAGAAATATGGAATGGATCGTAGCAAAATAGCTAGGACACCTATAAGCACTTCCACTAAGTTAGAAAAGGATGAGAATGGAAAAAAGGTATATCAAAAATTATATAGGAGGATGATTGGATCTTTGTTGTATTTAACAGCAGGTAGACCTGATATAATGTTTAGTGTATGCTTGTGTGCAAGATTTCAAGCATCACCTATGGAATCACATTTGAAAGCTATTAAAAGAATTCTAAGATATCTTCAAGGGTCAATTGATCTTGGGTTGTATTATCCTAGAAGTACTAGTTTGGATCTTATAGGATATAGTGATGTTGATTATGCTGGATGTAGAACAGATAGGAAAAGTACCAGTGGAACTTGTCAATTTCTAGGACACTCTTTAGTCTCTTGGTTTAGCAAGAAACAAAATAGTGTTGCACTATCAACAACGACGGCTGAATATATTGCAGCTGGTTGTTGTTGTGCCCAAATTCTATGGATGAAACAAACCCTAAGAGACTTTAATATAATCTTATCAACAACTCCAATATTTTGTGACAATACAAGTGCAATCAATTTATCTAAAAATCCAGTTTATCACTTTAGAACTAAACATATAGAAGTAAGACATCATTTCTTAAGAGACAATGCCCTTAAAAATAATATTAAGTTAGAATTTATTTCAACTAAGGAACAATTGGCAGATATATTTACAAAACCTCTTGATGAACAACAATTTAGTAAAATTAGAAGAGATCTAGGCATTTGTAAACCATCAGATATAACAAAAAAATATTACTCTGTGTGCTTTTTCGGAGTCTGTGTGCTTTTTCGGAATACCGAAGGTATCTACCAAAAATTACTTGATCGACATACCGAAATGGAACGTTATACCGATTTTTTGACAGATTTTTCAAAATAGATTTTTCGACATATCGAAAATATACGGTATACTGAAATCCCCTGAGTCACCATTTTTGGCACACCGATGAATGTACCGAATCATGCTCCGAAATCTCCTATAACTGATTTCGGCATACCAAAATTTTTTTCGGTATACCGAATCATTCACGAACTCTATTTAAAACCCAAAACCTAGGGCTTCTTTCTCACTTGTTTTAATTTCCGGCTGACTGATTCTCTCCGTCGACACCACTCCTTCTCCTTCCCATCCGAGAATACTCCCTCTCCAACCCTCTCCGACTCGTCCTCACCCTTTCTCCACTGTTTTCTAACCCTTATTGAGGATGGCTCTTAAGAAGATGTTTGCATCTCATGGAAAAAGGAAGCAATCGGAAGAAACACCTGGGGCTTCTGATAGTCAGTCTCAAAAGTATCGTTTCGTTGACAATGAGGCCGAGCAAGCTCACCGAGAACGGTTTGCCAACAGAGAGGTACTCACTGGAAGAAGAATTCTTTTCAATGAACTTGATTCCATTCAGCCTCTTTTTGAGTTCCAGGGTTTAATCTCGTTTTTAAGTTCCATAGGTGATAGAATGTACTATCCTACCCTAGTATCTCAATTCTATGCTAACATGACCTATTCTCACTCTCTAGCTCGTTCTTATATTTGTGGCAATACCATAGATTTTGATGATGTCTTACTAGGTCGGTTGTTTAAAATTCCATATTCCGGGACCGACATCAACTTATCCATTTATGAGTTAGAATGATCCTATAGTGAAATCAATAAAGCAATATCCTTGAACCTTAGGAGCACCTTCAAACCTAGTAAGATCAAGCAACTCACTAAACAATCTCGTATTATCGCCTACATTGTGGTCGACAATTTAGTCCAAAACAAAGGCCACCAAGATGAGTTAAGTGTGCTTACTTGTAAAGTGGTCTATGCCATTGTTAAACAAATTCCAGTTAATTGGGGTCAAGTGATTTTTCACTGTATCACTCATGGAAAAACCAAGTTGTTTTTTGGGCCTCCTTTAACTTATTTGTTTGAAAATTACGACATTCCTCTTGATGATGAACCAAGCCTACCCGTCAAATCCAGAGCTTTAGGAACTCAAGCCGTGGCTAAGATGGAACAATGTATTGAACTTCATATTAATATTAGAAATCTTCCTGAGGGTTCCTCTTTTGCACCACCGTAAACCCAAGCAAGAGACGAAGATGCCAGTTCTGAAGAAGAAGCTGAAGAAGAGTCCGATATATCTAAGAAATTGGATTCACTTCAGCAGCAAATGTCAGAGATGTATCTTCACCAAAAGCAAATAATGGACATCCAACTTCAACAACAAAAGTTGATTTCTGACCTTATGCTTCAACAAAATCAACGACATCAAGAGTATATGAAAAGCATAAAGGAACTCAGTGATCGAGTCAAGGCATACCAAGACACTCTTCAAGAATATCACTAGGATATTCTCGAACATATAAATCCGCCTACTCCTTAGATTTGTTGTTGTAATGTCCCTTGTTTGTCTCTTTGATTTTTATGATATTTGGACATCTATTGTAACTGAATTGAGCTATTAATGACCTTATATTTTAATTTCTTCTATTTGTTTCGATTGATAATTCTATATGTTGTTGTTTACTACGTCACATTTTTGATTATGTCAAAAAGGGGGAGAATTAAATAGCATATATGAAAATATCAATTATAGAATATATAAATAGGGGAGCTTAATTTAAGGGGGAGGTAATTATTAAAATCTTATCCTATATGATTAGAACTCACAATTGATATTTCAATTTTGTCATCATCAAAAAGGGGGAGATTGTTAGAAATATATTGTGTTTTGATGATTACACTTGACTAATGAATTTTTGTATATTCTCATGAAAGAAAAAGGTTGAAGAAAATACTTGAGTAATGCAAACTTTATGATATGTTGTAAAGTTACACTTGACAAATTGGTTGAGAAATGTATATGCATGTGTCATGCAAACCTTATAATATGTTGTAAAAGAATATGTAAAGTCGTACTTGGCAAATTGGTTGTAAAATATATGAAGTATTAAAATCGACATATCGAAGGAAAATCGGTATACCGATACAGGAAAATTCAGTATACAAAACGGTATTCCAAAATTAAATATGAAAAATCAAGAAACGACATACCGGAGAAAATCGGCACAAGAAACGGAACTCCGAAAAAGGCTGATAAAGCTGAAGATAAAATGGCATACCGGGCTAAAACGGTATACCGTTTTAGGATAATTCGGCATATCGAATTGCCTGAGAGTTGCTGCTTGAAGAGAAGAATGGCATTCTGGAGGTCAAAACGGCATACCGAGAAACTAGCTATTTATGACCGTTTTCTAATCGTTAGACACATTTTTCGATGGTCCGTTGGCTATAAATAGGACCTCTACGTGCCTTGATAGGATTATGACATTCATATACTTGTATCTCTTTATTTCCGTGCTAAAACTCTGTCCTACATTTTCTTCACGAGCAATATTGTAAATTCATTTGTAAAAGCACACTGTGAAAGAGAAGTTGCAAGTCGTAAAGCTATAAGGGGAGGCTCTAGCTTCTCGAGGAATGAGAAGTGGAAGGAGCATGGATTGGGTTGGTGGGACATTCAACACAAGTAAGCATTTTATTGTTTTAAGTATTTAGGAAAATCTCAAGAGGATCTTGAGGAGTGGACTAGGCTGAGGTTTTGGCCGAACCACTATAAATAACTTGTGTATTCGATTTCTCTCATCCCCTTCATGTGCATGTATTATCCTCAGCCCTCAAATTTGTATGCTTATTATCAGTTGCTTGTAAACTTGTCATTACGCTTCATTTAGGTTAACCTATACCTAAAATTGGGATAGTAAATATTAACAAAAAAATTAAAATTCTCTATTCACCCCCCACTAGAGAACCCACTCGATCCAACAGCATCATCCCCATACTTGCATTTATCACATCTGGCCATGAAAATGACCAAATTGCCCCTATCTCTCTAGTCCATGCGTATGCCCTTTAATATTCGCACTCAGTCTTGCATAATCCCTGTCCAAACCATCCCTTAGCATCTTTTTTACATATTTGGGCATTTATTTATCTATTTCATATAGTTTTCATCACATTTGCGCATTGGTCTCCTTTTCTAAGTGAATTCGCATCACATGTGTTTCTTTCTTGGATTTTTCTCCACTTGGTTTTATGAGTCCCTCACTCTACATTCAATTTGATTTTCTTTAATCCTATATTTCAGATTTCTTTGGTTTGATTTAGATTTCATCGCTCGAGGGCACACATAAACTGACCGAACGGCCCACATTGACCCATTTGCGGACTATTTTCCCCTTTTGATTTTCACAACCTTTTTTATGATTCCGAGGACTTGGGTTGATCCCACTTTTATCTTTTTGACATCAATATGGTTTTCCCAAGCATTCTGTCTAGAAACACCGTCATTTTATATGATTTTCTTTGCATGGCATCATTTGTCCGTTTTATGTGGGTTTCTTTGCAATTTTCCTATTTCGATTTCTGTAATGGTTTTTTTCTGATTCTGCTGGCTAGTGTTGCTTGCATTTTTGATTTTCTTGAGGCTTGTACAATTTTCTGAATCATTCTTTGCAAAAATGTCGTCATTTCATGTGATTTTCTTTGTCGTGTCATACTTTGCGATTTCGTCATTTCATGTGGATTTCTTCGCAGTTTTCGCATATCATCATGCACGTCCATCCAATTTTGTCTTGGCATTCATATTAGCATGTTTAGAGCACGGTCTAGGCTTAGCAAACATTCATCCAACCTTTAGCAAGCGATTTAGACTAGAAAGACCAAGTTTCTCAGGGGTACGAGGGTGCCTAACACCATCCTCGTGCGTAATAGGGATCCTTACCCATCCTCTGGTTAACAGACACCTTCGCATTTGCATCTCATGCATTCGATCTTTTGTGGTTTTCCTCGTCTTTCCCTTAAAAGACTAGGTGGCGACTCCTTTTCTTTTTCTTTTATCCTATCTTGCGCCTTCGCCATCTTGACATGGCTGTGATCTCCTCTCTCTGGTGCGACTCCACGCTGAACCCCTGAGTTGGCATGGTCACAGCACCAATTGCATAGTTAGATGCGTCGCACACCAGCTCAAAAGTTTGGATCCAAATAGGTGAGTGAATGATAGGAGTTGAGATTAATGCCTTCTTAAGATACTTAAATGCCTTAAGACATTTAGGAGTGAATTCAAAAGGGACAACCTTAGATAGTAGATTATTTAAGGATCTAGTAACCTTGCTAAAATCCTTAATAAATTTTCAATAATACCTTGTATGTCCTAAGAAGGCTCTAATTTCCTTGACATTTGTTGATGGAGGAAGATTTGCAATAAGATCTAATTTTGCATGGTCTACTTCGATGCCTCTTTTTGAGATGACATGGCCCAAAATAATGACTTGTTGGACCATAAAGTGACATTTTTCCCAATTGAGTGTCATTATTTTCTTTGCATTTTTTTAAACACCAACTCAAGATGATGGAGGCATTTAGACAATGTGGACCTAAAAATGAAAAAGTCATCAATGAAAATTTCTAAAAGTCTTTCCACTATGTTAGAGAAGATGCTCACCATGCATATTTAGAAAGTAGTTGGAGCATTGTATAGCCCAAAGGACATGCAACGATAGGCTAACGTTCCAAAGGACAGGTGAAGGAGGTTTTCTCTTGGTCCTTAAGAGCAATAGGAAATTGGTTATAACCGGAGTATCCATCAAAGAAGCAGTAATACTCATGGCCAACTAATCGCTCTAACATCTAGTCAATAAATAGCAAAGGAAGGTGGTCTTTCTTAGTTGTCACATTCAGCTTCCTATAGTCTATGCATACTCGCCATCCTATTTGGATGTGAGGTGGGACAAGCTCACTGTCATGATTTTGGATTACAATAATTTTAGATTTCTTTGAAACTACTTGGACAGGACTTACCCATGAACTATTTGAGATGGGATAGATGATCCCATTATCGAGACATTTCAGTATGCCTTTCCTTACCACTTCCTTCATTACAAGGTTTAACTGCCTTTGTGGATCTCTAGCTGGGTGCACATTCTCAATCTAATGGATTCGATGTTACACAATTGTTGGACTAATCTACTTGATATTAGCCATGGTCCATCCTATGGCTTCCTTATTCTCACTAAGGATGGTTAACAAAGCATGTTCTTGATCATGAGTTAAATTAGTTGCAATATGTAGACACCCCATATGCTTGCAGTTAGACCCTAAACTAGCCTAAACCCTAATCCTAAACTAACCTAAACCCTAAACCTAAACCTTAAACCTAAATCCTAAGCTAACCAAAACCCTAATCCTAAACCCTAAGCTAGCCTAAACCCTAATCCAAAACTCTAAACCTAGCCTAAACCCTAAACCTAACCCTAAGCCATAATCCAAAACCCTAACAACCTAACCACTTCCCATTCCATCATAACAACCTATAACAACCTCTAACCACCTAAAAAAAACCCTAACCACTTCTTACTCCATCATAACAACCTATAACAACCTTTAACCACCTAAACAAACCCTAACCACTTCCCACTTCATCATAACAACCTATAACAACCTCTAACTACCCATAACAAACTACCCATAACAATCCAAACAACCAAGCCATTGCAAGCCTATAAATATCCCCATTTGCAAG
Organism: Posidonia australis; assembly: GCA_024699735.1. Classification (NCBI taxonomy): domain Eukaryota; kingdom Viridiplantae; phylum Streptophyta; class Magnoliopsida; order Alismatales; family Posidoniaceae; genus Posidonia; species Posidonia australis. Next base: position 4,432 of record JAMKQA010034917.1, on the reverse strand, counting down.
AGAAAAAGGAGGGGGGAAAAGCTTGAAAAAGAGAGAGAAAAAGCTTGAAAAAAAGAGAAAGTTTGAGAGGAGAGAAACCAAGAGGAGATCACTCAAACTAAAGCAATCAAGTCAACCAAAGCAATCAGAGTAGCTTTAGATCATTGAGGAGGCTTGGAGGGGAGCAGTTCCAAGTTCTGGTCATCTTCTTCGGCGAACTCTGGCGGCCGAAAATATCCAACACTTTCTGTCAGCTTAGGTATGCCCTGATCAGAGCTCAATCCTCTTCCATTTTGTTCCCTAGGTCCTCCTCAACCTTCCTAGAGTTAGTCCAGTGAAGAATTGAGGTTCCTTGGCTGGAAATTGAGTTTTACGGGTCACCAGACCCATTTTTTTGATGAGAGAGGTGGGGGCACAAATCCATTGAGAGATTCATGTCTTGGTGTGTGTGGAGTTGTTTGGCAAGATCTCCCTTTGCTCCTCATCCACTCTGGAAGCCGCGCAGCCCCCATGGAAGCCATTGGAAGCAGCTCGCCGGTCGCAGCCCTGTTGTTGCCGGAGAAGACGACCACTGGTAAAGGTCGACCGCGTGTCTCGTGTGGCGTAGCTTCACTCTGATCATCAGAGCACCTCCCTTTCCTTTCCCTCAGGCCTCCAGAAGCTTCAAAGCCCCCCTCCAAGCCTCGAATTTCTCCCACAGTCGGCGTCAATGGAGACGGCACAGAGATAAGTCAGGAAGGAAGTTCACACAGCATTTCTTGCCTCCAGATGGTGGAAAACTCCCCTCTCCTCGCCGTCAACCTTCCTGGAACCTTGGACCACTGCTCGATCACCTCCAATGGTCTTGTCTTCTTCGGGGCTGTCGCCGGAGTCGTGACGCTGACGAGGGTGGTGGGAGGAAGCTTTCAGTCGCTGAATGTCCGATCAGAGCCAATGGATCTCCTCCCCTTTATTCTCTTTTGCTTCCCTCTTACTTGGATGCCAGATTAGGCATCAGGGAAGCCTTGGATAGCTTCCCAGATGGTCGTCGATGGCGAGGTGCAGTCGCCGACAACCGTCAATTGTTTTATAAAACACTTATTTTAAAAAAAATTTGTTCTTTTCTTTTTCTTGCATTTAGGTCCTTTTATTTTGCATATCAGTCCCTACATTCATTTATAAATCATTTTAATAATGTTTTGTTTTGTAAATTTGTAGTGTGGTCCTTGTGGTTTTCTTTTACTAATTCTCAAGCTTTAAATTTTGACACAAAACCTTCTGATTTAGTTTTCATTCACCTGAAGTCCATAATTTGCACATAAAACCCTGAACTTCATTAAAATTACACTGAATGCATGTTTTTATGGCACATTTGCTAATCAAACCCTGGAGATTCAGGTTTTTACTCAAAAAGCGTATAGATTTTCATTTAAAACCCTGAACTTCACTAAGATTACACTAAATGTATGTTTTTATGGCACATTTGCAAATCAGACCCTGGAAATTTATATTTTCATCCATGAGTCCACTAATTTGCACATTTAACCCTTAATTTCTTTAAAATTACACTGAACACATGTTTTGCTGGCAAATTTGCAAATTGGACCCTAGGAATACTAATTTTACCAAAAATACACAATTTTGCACATTTAACCTCCCAACTTCCCTAAAATTGCATAAAATGTGTTTTCTTTATCATTTTTGCTGATTTAACCCTGGAAACCTTAGTCTTTACCTAGGAACATGTGACTTTTGCATAGAGGCCCCTAGAAACTTACATATTTCACCCATGCTTTCATTTGTACAATTTGTTCCCTTTTTCATGCATATTTTTCTCATGCATACTTTCTTGCATCATGCACGCATTTCAAACTTAGTTCTCACATCATTTTCGAATTTCTTCTGATTTTCATGATTTTGATTGGATATGGATTTTCATCGTCCGAGGGCATACATTAACAGGCATGACAATGCCGACATGGACCTGACGAGGATTATTTTCTCTCATTTAAATTTCTCGGATTTCTTAAGTTTCTACTGTTTTGCGAGATGCTTTCGGAATATTTCTGATTTCTACGATTTTTCTCATCGCCCAAGGACATAATAAAGTGGTATTTTCAATGCCTACATTGTCCCTCAGATTATTTTCTTTATCATCTTTCTTTTATTCATTCTTCTCTTTGATTTGTCATGTTTTCGCTTTCATTTTAGGCATGTGCATTAAGAGTAGACAAACATACACACACTAGATCATTAGCAAGCAGGAAACCTAGAAAGACCGAGTTCTTCGGGCGCATGGGGGTGCCTAACACCTTCCCCATGTGTAACAAGAATCCTTACCCTTTCTCTGGCCCGCAATAGCTAGGTGTTGCATCTATTAGGCACAGAGCATACACACATTCATTTGCATCATTTTCTTGCATTCATATGCATCTTGGTTTTCCCTGTCTTTCCATTAAAAGACTAGGTGGCAACTCCTTTTCCTTATCCTTTTTCTTATCTTTCTTTGGTGTTTTCGAGTCTAGTCTCCTTCTTTGGATTCACCACTTTCGTTGTGACCATATTGGGACTCCTCCTGTGTTTCCACACACCGAGGAGTCGTGTAGGGTTCCACCGGCATGGTCACAGGACTTGGTGACTCCACTGGGTATAATCAGATTCTAGCTTTCATTTTGGTTTTCTTGCTTACTTGTCATTGATCTGTACATTTTGTGTTTGTTTGCTTATTCTATTTATTTGAACATATTTGACTGTACATGTCTTTTTTGTATATTTTTAAACGATCGCTATGCCACCACACATGCACATGACTTAATTCATGCCTTTTGATGCTTGCTTTTCTTCACTTACCTATGAGCACTACACTAGCACATGCCATGCTCATGCCTTTTGCTTGTTGATTTAGTCTTTGGATGCCATGATTGTGTGTTTTCTTCCCTTTCCGTATTTGCCATGGTTAGGAGAGTAGAGACATGTTTGCCTCCCTTCTTGGTTAAAATAAAACACACAAACTCAGACAAACAAACAATAAGGTATAACTAGAGACAAATGCTCATAAATCTCCCTGGTCTAATAAAACGCACGTAAAAGACACCAACCATATGCGCATGAATGATCATTTTAGAAAGCATGCATCTTCTCCTCGAGTCCACTTACAGTTTGCAAAGGACAATTATGGTAGCCTGTTCTATAGCTTTGGCATAGGACGTGTTGCTAGTTTGTCCCCCCATTGTCTGGGGTTGTGTCGGTGTTAGTAGAGGGTACGACTCTTTGCTACTACAGGAGTCAAGGCCACCAACGCACCACCCGTTCACTACCTGCGCCTTGGCCAGGATTTAGAACGGGAACCTTACTTTCTGACCAGAGTCAACACCTAAACCCATAAGTGCATCCCGTGTGGTCAACCCTATGCGGGACATGCATGGTGAGAGAGTGCACTTTAGGACATTCATCTGCATTGTGTGTCATTGCATGCCACTTTAATAACTTGCATTTGTCTTTGCGTCGTTGTTCAGGTTCTGATGCTTATTTCTCTTGCCTGTTTATAATAGGTAGCTTATTGCGAGGTCCTCAGCTAGGAGTTCGAGTGTCTCCATTGCAGACGACCTCCCGTGGTTGTTTTCTCTTGCCATTTCCTAAGCTATTGGTCACTTTTGACAATAGTTCGTCTTAGAACTCGTGCGTTTATCTTTGCCGCAGCTCCATTCGTATTCGCTCGCGATTAGCCATGGCCCAACTGACCAGTGAGCCTCTTGTTGTTGTTCAGGAGGAGATCTTGAGTTTGATTCCTCCATCTTTCACTTCTTCTAATTCTCCTTCCCTCCATGCTTTCTGTTTTAGGGTACTAGGGGACTTTGAACCCACATTGAGTCATTCACAGGCACTAATCGCTCAGGAGCATGTCATTGAATCCACTGCGGTGATTACCACACAGGTTTCAAAAGTGCCAGATGCACCTCTTTCCTCGGGCTTTCCTGTTCTAGGAGTTCAGTCGGCTATGGCTACTTCTGCTATAGGGTCTATTTCTCTCCCACTCTTTCCTTCTAACCCATCCATCTGTGAGTCTTCTGTCATGCAACCACAGCATCTGATGGCTCTCGCAAAGAGGTTGCAGTTATGACCATGCCGGTGGAACCCTTGGGCGCGGTTCACCAAACCTTACTCCAGTGTGCAGAAACACACTGGGAGGTCCGATACAGTCACAGCGAAAATGGTGAATCCGGAGGAAGATACAAGACTCGGAAACACCAAAGGGAAAACAAAGGATAAGGAAAGGATTCACCACCTAGTCTTTTAATGGAAAGACGAGGAAAACCAAGAAAACAAACAAAAAAGGCAGAAAGCAAACAAGATGCAAAGATGCATGTGTGATCCATGCCTAATGGATAATGCAAGATGAATGCGGGCCAGAGAAAGGGTAAGGATTCTGGTTACGCATGGGGAAGGGGTTAGGCACCCCCATGCGCCCGAGAAA
>JAMKQA010034916.1:0-10734 GCA_024699735.1 Posidonia australis | reverse complement strand
TGAATTTTGTTTACTTTTGGTTTTAATTAGTAATTTTACCTGATGAATTAGGGTTTTAAGTGTTTTTAGGTTGATTTAAGTGGCTTTTGTTTAATTTTAGTTTTAATTAGAGGTTTTGGCTTGGATTAAGTTTGAGTGGGCTTGTGTGGACCTAATGGGCTTGTGTAGGCCTAAGTGGGTCTGTCTGGGCCTAATGGACTTAGGGTTCTATGGAGTGGTGGTTGCAACCAAAGCATCTTCCAGAGGAGTCTGTCGTCGAGTGACTGCAAAATCGAGATGTCTACCTAAAGAAAGTGCGTCCCTCTTCGCCCAGAGCCTCTCCTCAGACTCGAAGAGAGTGACAGAGTCCACCACAACATGGAATCTCCAAGATCTACGACGAGTGTTGCGTATCGAAGCAACGGGAGAAGAGGTGTCCTCCTCCTCCGTGAGGTTAGTCTTAAAGACCTCCCAGTCGAAAAAAGTGGCGTAGAGAAAGAAGACTTTCGAACAACGATTAAGGTTTCGTGATCTAGAGCGATAGACTTTAATGTTTCGCATAATTGCGGAATTGTAACTCAGAAAAACAGTTACTGAGATGAAAAAAATGATGTCCACACACAGTTAGAACAAAAAAAAAAAAAGATGTTTAAAGCGTACAGTTAACTCAGAGACAACACAGAATTAGAACCACAAACTCGTCGACAAATATATAAATATGTGTCAAAAGCCGCCTTACCGTTTGCCTGCTTTAAAAAGCCCCGCAAACCAACCAGCATTACTGTCACAATATTTAAATCATTCATCGCATACAAGAGTATCACCCATTAGAGGTGGAAATAATGCTGATTCACTCGCCTTTGTCTGCCCTCGGTGAGAGCTGAAGACAAAACTTACTCATTATTCCTGTTTATCTATGGAAGTGATGTGTTCGGTGTCCGTACTTGGTTCAGTTGAAGGATTGGAATCAGTATTCCGCTCAGAGCTGCTCTCAGATTCTTCCGAAATATTGTCCTCTTTCATTTCCACATCACTGTTCACGTTATCTTCATTGGCCTCTGCTTCAGCCATTTCTTGATCGGCGTCACCCTCACCTCCACTGACTCCATTTTGGACAGGATCAGATTGGTTTTGGATATGTTCATCTCCAACACCGTGTACGGTCTGTTGAGAGTCTTGAGGCCGATTCTCTGCTACTGCACCTGGATATGGATCCGTGGACATGCTTAAGGTAGACGTCACCAATAAATTCTGCAAACCACAAATCGCAGCTATAATATTACAAAAAAAGTGAATGCAAGATTAATTCCATAGAAAAGGAAATGAAACAAGTCAGACGACCAACAAAACAATAGCATTTTATGATTTCAAGGTACCGACGAAGGATACCATCTAGAGAATCCTCGTGAACAAAGATCTGCCACAACTCTTCTATTGCACATGCCACATGTTTCAGTTATCATATTGTATTCCAGATCTTTTCTGGTCTTTAAGCAATCACCAAAAGTTTTTTTTTTAGTGAAAAGGAACAAAAGTTCTTAACAATACACTAAGAAACAGGAAACAAAAGTTGCAAACAAATAAAAAGGCCTTTTCTAGTGGTAATACAACATTGACACGAGGATTTGGTGGAGATTATCAAACCACAGTGCTCTAACCAACACCACCATTACTCTATTAGGATTGGCTCCTCAGGAACCAACATTTCTACATCTTCCGTGTAAAATGGAAGGAAATGGGTGTGAACTACAAGCTACGTGATGGACAATCTCGTTCACATTTATATGGTTCTTTTTCTTCATAGGAACCACCAAATAGATGGATCAGGTGTGGTCAACACATACAAGGTGGCAAAGATGGGCACCTTGAGGATAATGTCTTCTAAATGTAAGTCCAGATTGAATGGACATATTTCATGGTGAAATGCAATGATAGATACAACAGCCTGGAAGGAAAATCTTGTCAATTGGTGATAGAATATAAGTGTTTTCAATCTGGCCAACTAGTCTGGCCAGTTCATCACTAACTTGTTATGAACGATTAGATAGAGTATTTTGTTAATCTATCAAGTGGGTCCATGGGTGGTTACTTATTAGTTACCCATAAACCTCATTACAAGCTTTCTAGTATAGGGTTATATGCCCTGAAAGCCGACTAATCATTACGGATTACGGATGCTCAAGGAAGAGCTTTATCTTTTTGTCTCTTCCATCTTCTTTCTGTTCTCCATTTTTCCATGTCCAGCCACCTGTGCTTTTGTCGGAGACCAGCAATACAGTTAAAAATTGTATTGTCAGAACCATTTAGTAAGCAAGCTTCAAGTATCCCTTACTCAGACTGATTTTTGGTGCATGATAAAGAGTGAGGTGTTAGTCCAGATTTTAAGTAGAAATTAACTCACCGGAAAATAGGATGTGTACACATAAAATAGTAAAAGATGCTAAGTTTTCCATCACTTAACATGATTATTCTAAGTAACATGCAGCATCCTCTAATTCCTCCCTTCTATCACAAGCTTCTCAGTTCATGCTTGGAAACTTCAAACATGTGTAAACATTGTGTTAATTACAAACATAAATATTAGCATGAAATATTTCACCAACTAAGGCTTCACCAAGCCATAACAAAATTCAGGTGATTAATAGAAACAAATAGAAGATGCCAATGGTACACTAAGAGAGGTATGCATTATTCAAGTAACTTAAAAAGCAGCAAAGAAAATTGCTGGATTTAGAAACTCTACAGAACATGCTTTCCTTTTCAAAAAAAAATATTATGTTCATTTAGTAAAAAATCATAAAATTTCCACAGGAGGTCCAAATATATAATCCTTTCACTTACCTTTTCCAGTGCCAGAGCTAGCTTTGAAAGCTTTGGATAGATGTGCCTCGCAGTCAAAAGTATCTGGTCAAGGCCAAAGAACAAAAGAATTTTGCAAATGAGCCAGAGCACCACATATATGAAAATGTCATATGAAATGGCAAGGCATTCAAGGGTCAACTCAATAAGCCTCCATATAAAGCTTTCTTATAAACAAAACATAACAAAGTGGATGAATGATATAAATCACCTCACAAAGCCTCTGCAGTGTGAATGGAGGTCCCTCGATAAAGCTTAGGAGTTCTACAAAATAAGAAAGAAACAAAAAAGCACTGTCATTTCTCATTTTGTAGCAGAAAGATATGTAGAAATTTTATTTGGAGATTGCTCTGGGAGGACCTAGCCACATTCATTTTGTAATCCCAAGTACCACATAGTGTGCGTAATGTAGGAAAACTGTCTGTCGATTTTACTGTCGCTTCTAACTTGCTGTGATGTAGGAGAAAAATTTTAGGCAAGTCATGTGAATATTTAGTGTCTGCATCTTAAAACACAAGCACGTGTGTGCACTCCACTGTAATTTCTAACTTGCTATAATCTAAGATTAAAAAAAAGTTTAGACAAATCATGTCAATACATGATGTTTTGGATCTCATCCTCAAAGATCTATAAGCATTAGCTTTACATTAAAAACCACCTTTAGATATGTTCGCAAATATACAACCTAATCAAGCATTTAACAATCAGGTAAATCATAAAAAGGGAAAAAAAGCTTCAGTTCCGATCTCCTCAAAGCAAGTGCATGTGATATTATGAGACAATATGGTGCATAAAGAACATTCACCAAGATAACTAAAATTGCATAATTATAAAGCTACCTTCATCCAATCTTTTTACCAATTCTGTGTATATTTTGCCCGATAAAAAACTCTGTCGAGATTCAGGACCAGCAGCTATTTGAGATTCAGGATATTCTGCCAAGACCTTCATATTATTATGTCAGTAGCAGGATTAAAATAATCTATTTAAAATTCTAAAAAGAAATGCCAGAGTTCCACTTTGAAAAAGCTAATTACGATTTTTTTTTTTTTGAAGAGAAACACTGAGTAGTAAGTACCTGTGCATACCTGCTTCAGTCGACATGATAACAAACTTTTCAAGGTGTCCCAATCATGCCTGTTAAAATAATCAGATTTTCAACACCATATATATTGATATGCTGTAACCTGTAATACATTTTACTCTCAGATATCAATGACAACTCAACAATGTTGCAGCTTTCATATTGGCAAGAGAGATGTTCTACAAAAGTTGAAAGGCTTAATATAATATATCGAAAACCCCAGCTACCAATGATGGACAATCAGCACAGAGTGAGAAGTAACAGTAGACCTCACTTAAAGTTGTTATCTTATGAGTTTAAAAAAAAAGGCTTAATGTAATATATAGATACTTGAAATAATAAGTGAAAGCATTGTGCTGCTACCAGCTACCAATGATGGACAGCCAGCAAATAAGCAAGTACGACCTACAATTTACAATTTATCAAAGAAAGGGAACTAGTTTCCATCACACTCTTTCTGCTTCAATTTAAAGGCTCTAGATAAGAGTTGAGTACAATTAGAAGTAAGATATCCTGTATCACAGTTCATTTTCCATTGTTTTTAACACAACACGGTTCATTCAAACAAAAAGATCATGATGATGAAACCACATATTACACATTCAACAAATCTTCATTGAAAAAGTTATGACTGATTGATACAAAACATATACAACAAGTATGGAGAATATAGTTGGACGCATGTCAATAATGATACCTTGATTGCTGAATAGAAGATATGACCATTTCGAGCTGGCAAAAAATATTTCCCACTAAGCACAGTGGATAGACACAGATAATAACATCAACACCTTGATCCTATCCCATTTCATGATTAATATATATTTTTTATCATCCAGCTTTCTGTTGATTCATCTCTTAAACTCTTTGTATTCACTTAATACAGACTTAGTTCAACTAATCTTAGGTTCCTCAACTTGAACCAAGTAACCTCCATGTATAAGAGTAATCAAACGTCCTTTTTGGACCTGACAAACTACCATAGACAGTTTCCTAATATCTTGCATTCCTAACACTGATTTATTTTTACTGCTAAAGAAACACCATGACTATTCCATGAACAGATTCATTGATTTGGTCTTAGTTAGTGCACTTGCTTTGAACAGATTCGTTGATTCAATACTCCATGAATAAAACACACAATGCTCTAGAAATATTTTATAGAATTTCTTAAACTTGACCTATTTTCTCTTGTCTTTCCCTATAAAAAAAATTGATAAACACGGTTCGTCTATCTTTTTCTAATACAGACTTAAGCAAATAATGTGTGACTGTCTGCTCAATCCAAGACAAAAAGATGAATGAGTTAAAGCATCTCTTGAGACTTGACCATGTGCATCATGTCTACTCATCATGACCATACACCAACTGTATTCAACTAAAACTGAATTAAACCAAAACCTTTACAACTTAGTTTCTTCCCAGATTTCTATAATGAAGCAAAGCTCTAAAAGAAGGATGCTTATATATCTTAACAATCTTAAGCTGAAATAAAGCACGTACCAAAACCTCCCGGTAGCAGCAATAACTTCTATGATTCCTGTTATTTCTTTGTCGCTGATTTTACACCTTGAATCAGTAACTCTGTGCATAAGCAGAAAAGAATTGTTAGGCAAAGGAAAAGTACACAATCATAAATCACATCAATGTGGTTGTATGTACTCCATTTTTCTTTTTCCTTTTTTGAATATCAAACTAACAGATTGAGTTTTCATTGCAATATGATTATCATAATCTCTTCATCTAAATGTCCCAAATTTCAAGCTTTTAGTAGGTTTCAGCCATTAAAATTGAAAGGTTTCTACCAACAATAAAATAAGCTCAAAAACTATGAAAGTAAGGTATGTTGTAGGATATGGATGAAGATTTAAGAGATGGTCTGTTTTAATTTTTAATTTTTGAGAGGAATATAAAAAAAAGAGCAATATACAATTAAGATGGCTGTGTATCCACAAACAGCACCATTTTGTTGCCATAAATAGTTATTACTTTTTCAAAAAAAATACTGATAAACACATAAAGACTGCAATTACGGTCACATAGCAAAGAAGACATTCATATATCAATATGCTTCTAGAACGTACATAGCCAGCCAAAAGCCCAAAATCAGGTGGATACAGCACAAATTATTGGGGGAGAAAACTTCATTTCACCAGGTATTTAGTCGTCATTTTCTTTAAGCAAGAAGGCATGGGATTTTTCAACTTCATATATCATGGAAACAAAGGTAACTGCAATCTCATGTATAAAGCTCTAATTGTACAAATTCCTTCAGATGCTATAATGCAAATATGCAATTTCATCTACAATGTAATAATACAAAGAACCTACTTGTGGTTTACAAGGGGTGGAACATGGTTTTCTGGGTGATGATCCACATCAGAAGCTGGTTGTAAATCACCTACTGATGAAGTTTCATTTGCAGACTCCCTCTCTGTCGTCTCTGTAGGCATACAGACAAACCATGTGAACATTTTCACCTATGGAGATACTCAACAACATCAAAATATGACAACTGACTATTGTAACTTGTGAAGCCAAATTTATGCAGCATCCGTTGTCAAAAAGCTCATCTACTTAAACATAAATAGCTCTTTCTTTAAGAACCATCAATAACATTTTTACATCAGTATTTCATCTCATGCCTCTGAAGTTCCAAATATAATAGAAATTTCATGGTGAATATCAGAATTTTCAGAAACTAGCTTTGCAATTCAATACATTTCATGAATTGCATCCAAAATAATGAAACTTTGTAATTGAAAAATTGGCAGTCAAATTCTGTCTCTGGAACCATATTGATTCATTATTATTTTGTGTTTCAAGTACATAAACATGACTAGCTTTTGCAAGCAAAATATTGGAGGAACAAGATGTGTACCATCAAATTAAAAACTAAACAAAATTTGAGCAATGGCACAGTAATGTGTAAGAATTCCTAACTGAAAAGAATATGTAGAAAAACACACCAACACATCAATCATCACCAAAACCCTCTTCTACTAAAGCTAATAATATGCCAACTTTGTCCAAAAGATACATTTGTGTATGTAAAAGTTGACAGTCAGTGATATGATTGACAGTAACTACACAACTGCATGCAAACAAGTTGATAAGGGCCAAGCAGAGCAAAGGGCTTACCAGCATTGTCTGTTTGTACTGTGAGATTTCATGGGAACAGGTTGATAAGTCCAAATATGCACACCTATTATAATTTAGGTGAGCATAATCCTATTGCCTATTATCTTAAATAATTACGCATGATCCCAAACAGGGACGGAGGCAAGTGGGGGCAGGTGGGCCCCAGCTTGCTTTGGAGAACAAACAATACAGTAATAAAAGCTCTTGCAATCAAGTCCCCACAAAGATTGAAAAATGTAGATAATCACGCAAACTAGAATCACAAAAGCTTAAAAAAAAATTATACATGTTATTTCTTGAGATTTTAACAAATTTAACAATGATATGAATTGACCATGTAAATTACATGAGCTTAACGAATAATTATTTATTATTTAAAAATACATATCAAAATATGTATATGTTCGAAACTCATATACATTATTTAACCTCCATTGGCACAAAATCCTGGCATCGTCCCTGATCCCAAACATACTTTGCCACTTTATAATCAAAATATCCTTTAATAGAATTATTTTATGATCCAAACTTCAACAAAGAAGATCCTCAGAAATCAGATGTTGGTCTCAATTCAACGGCTGCCAAAGAGTCATGGCAATGAAATATTTTTAGACGCTATGATCTAAGATAATGATAGCTATAATAATTCTAACCATTTCATTCCGCAAAAAAGTCACAAAACCAATTGCCTTCGATGAAACCTTGCTAAATCCATAGAATGGTGTCTCATCGAACCTGGACACAATTCCGACGGCCATTTGACACGTGCTTAATGAAGCAAAGCAGCTCGCATTCGATTAAACACGATTTTTAGCCAGCTGGCCTTCACGGCATGAAGATTGATTTAAGCTAGTAGTCATCTAGGTATCGGTGTATATCACTTTCTTCGGAGCAAACAAGCATGATGCTGGAAGAAAAATATGTAAAAGACAGAAAGAACCGATTTTGTTTGAGATTTCACCAATACCTTCCGCCTTCCACGTTCATCGAATTGTACTTGATATACATTACGTCGGGAACGGAAATCCTCCACAGTGTCATCCTTCTAGTGCGATTTCTAACATTAGCAACTTAACATGTATTGCTCAACATTTCATAGAGCATGGTTGGTTTCGTCTCACTGCTATTTAAGTACTACACCTTTCCCAAAAGATTCTTAAATCTGCCCTAAGCACGGCGCGACTGCTTAGGGAAAAAGAGAGAAACTAGAGATAGAGAGATAGAGAGAGAGAATGCATGCCTTCCATAGAAGAAGAAGCAGAAGCAGCAGCAGCAGAGGGTGAGGAGGGGATCGATCCACCGGAAAGTGGCCGCCGTCCGGGTGGGAGAGAGCCGCAACGGCACGAGAGAGACGACGAATGAGGAAATCAATTTATGGTAACATCCATCAGTCACCACGCGCGGGTGGGGATGGGGAATTTGTTGCGGCCCAACCCACAGCAGCCCGGAAAGCCCGCTTCAAAGTTGTTGACGGCTTGTTATTGGGTCGGGTCGGGTCGGGTCGGCTGTTCTTGAGCTGGACCTTATTGATTATAAACTTCATAATTTGTAACACACCAATTTCAGGCAGAGAAAGTTGACACCGAGGCCCAACACATGGGGGGAATGAGAACGTACGAGTGGATACGACGACTATGCTGGCTACAAGCACTTAAATATTCAAATTTTGACCTTATGTGTGGAATAGAATGAAGCACATGTGTATAAATTTTCGCAGGACCATTCGGTTACATTTGGGGTCCCCATTATTTATTTTTTTCCCACTTTTCTAGGTTTTTTAAATTCACATTTACGGGTAGGGACTCGTGTCCCATTGGGTCAAGATCTAAACGGTCCTAACCATATTAGAGGAAAAAAAATCCTAAATTCCCATCGCAAAGCAGTTATTATTAACACCTTCATTTAAATGTCTTAGTTCTGTGTAAATTTCAGTCATTTAAATTATAAACTTAAATCAATGAAAAGAAGTAAATCCCCAAAAAAAATTGAAATTAGAATGTAGTATAGATTTATGAAGTAGATTATTAGGTTGTGTTATAATTCTTTTGCCTTTAAGCTTCGCGTGAGGTTAGAAGTAAAATCTTGGTCATGCAACAAGCTCATGATGATAATAACATGTTTTAAGGCTAATATATTTTATAAGAATCATTACAGTCTTGTATGATAATAACAACTTTGATGATCAAAGATGATCAAAAGTAAACAACTTTGATGTTTGTGGAGCCATGTTCAAGATTCAAGTCAAAAAACAAATTGAAGATAGAAAATCAAGTGCATTATAGAATCAATCTTCATATAAATATAATTTTTATATTTTTAGGAATTTGTAATAATCTCTTAAATACTCTAAAATCTTAGGAAAATAGTCAAGTCCAAAATCTAATGTCAGGTTTATTAAAAACATTAACTATTAAGTTGTGGGACACATTTCAATATGTTAAATTGGTTTTGGTGTATTGAAATTAGACTTATAGGGATTCACAACTAAGAACCAATTCGATCTATCGATTTTGTTTCGATAATGACTAATTGTTGAAGTTTCAATATCGTAGTTAGACCGGCAATTTGCTCTCCACTTTGCCACTCCTTCGAGACAAAATAGCATTCCACCAACTCAAGTTCATCAAAAGCCATCATTTGAGAAAAGTTTCTAAGAACTTCTCGTTCTTTTTTGGTAATGGTAAGTAGTATTAGATATTTATCCCAAGGAAAAATCCAAGGAAATCAAAAGTCCACAGCTCACACAAAAAGAGAATAAGGCAATGTTCTTGCCAATATTACAGACCAACACCAGCAAAACTGGGAATGAAGTTCGAATATCAGAATAAGACTAATATTACTATTGCCCTATATCATCAGTAGGGGGCAGATGGATGTTGGTTGTTGTCAGTAGCAGGGTGAGAAGCATCTGAAGAAGCGGAACAGATCGCAGTCGAAGCAACTTTCATAGAGGATAATGAATTCCTCAGATCCTCCTTCTCAAACCCTGGTGAAAGAGAATCTAACCAAAGACTCATTAGTCCAATGATATCGAGAATAATAAGATAAATAGGTTTAAGAACACCATGAAAAATTCTGCTATTTCTTTCTTTCCAGGTTACCCAGAGGATAACTTGGATCAAGACATACCAGTCGCAATTAATTAAATTAAACTTAAGCCCAGGTTTATACTGAAACAAGTAGCTCATATTATAAAAGCCAGGATATAAATCTAAGAATAAGAAGAATTGCCATATCTGAGCGACGTATTCACAGAACATAAAATAAATGATTATTAGATTCAACATTTAGATTGTAGAAAATGCAGTAAGGAGAGCCAACCCAGCCTCTATTGACCAGATTCTCTTTAGTGAGATTCTTATTATGAAAAACAAGCCAGGAAAATAGTTTAACCTTGAGCGGAACCCAAGTCTGCCATACCTGCTCAAAGAGGTTGAATCTTAAACCATCATCATTCAGAATATTTTAGCAAGAATTGACAGAATATTTAGAAGAAGAGGTAAGGGTCCAAGAAATGTCATCCCTCTCCATCCTCAGTGAAACAGAGTGGATTATATTTGCCAGCGTATCCAGTTGAGATTGCAAGATATTGCACTCATTTAGCAGGACTTTAGAAAGATCAAACAACTTATTAAAGTCAGTCCCAGAAATCTCACAGATTTTTTTAACGG
>JAMKQA010034915.1:0-11705 GCA_024699735.1 Posidonia australis | reverse complement strand
ATCTTCTTCTTCTTTTTGCTTACATAAATTTCATGATGAAGATAACCACCCTATAAGATATTCTGCATGTACAATCTAAATACAAAATTATGCACCTTAATGTTCCTGCAAATGGCCTTTCTTTTTGTTTCTTCGCATAAGAAATCTTTGTTTTTATGCACATGCATGCTAGAATATGCAATAGACATGTTCTTTATGTATTCATCACTTGCATATGGCTTGTCAAGTTTATCTTCTCATACATGTTCTTTAGAATCTTGTTTAAGTATTTCTGCCATGAACCCATGATTTATTTTGCTTTTGAATCTAATAAAAAGAAAGGTTTCTGTTCATTTGCATCTCATCATATTTCAATTTCCATCATTTGCATAACTGGCTTAATTAAAAAAGAAAATCACCTGTCTCTAAATCTAAACCAGAATTCTGAATCAGACTGCAGTCTGATTTAGACTTTCTGGGGAGCACCATTCTGGAGCATCTATATGGCACACCAGAGTGGTGCACCTAACCATAGCACCACTCTGGCGCACCATTCTGGTGTACCAGACTGGTCAGAGAGTAAAATCACCATCTTTTGCATCCTCATCTGCATGTTTTCCCAAATGATTTTGAATCTGATTCTTTCAATGATGATTCTTTGGTATTTTATGATTCTTCATACATGATTTCAACCACAAATGATGTTGCTTTTCCTGTTGTTTTACCCTTTGAACATTCAATCCATAGTCCAAATCTGGTAGGCTGATTGCCATTTACTCCTATATGGAGAATCTTATGCATCAGTCCATGATCCAGTGGTATGGTTGAACCTTGTTACTTTTATTCAGTATGAGTAAGATGTGACCTTGTGTGAGGCTATTAGCCCTTGAGCACAAGATCCATAAATCTTCTCACACTTGCATTTCTTTCATTTTTAAAGGATATTTTCCAATTTTACAAAGATTTTACATTGCATAACTTTCTAGAACACATTTATATGTGACATTGCACTGCATGGATTTCTGTGTCTTCCTTGGCACATCTTTCTGGCCCCACTAGAGCACATAGGTGGCACACCAGACTGGAGCACCAGTCTGGCGCACCACACAGGCACATCAGCCTTTTTTTTTTCAATAGCACACAGCAGCTTTCGCATAGTTTTTTTAGAATGATTTCCTATTTTGATTTACCTCTGAATTTTTTCTAGTTTTCTTCCTAGATATGTTAGGAACACCCAACTCTGTTTTCAATCCTTTTTATGCATGTTAGATCACATTTAGCATATAGCAAAGCAAGGATGAAAAGTCGCTCAAAATACTTAGATCCTTGATCTTATTTATGCAATATCTTTGCATCGCCACTTGACCCGATATATGAGCGATACTTCTGAGCATTAGGACACACCCTACACTCCATGCACCCTTATTTTAGCATAAGACACCACTCACTTAGCATGGCATGGCATGTCGCCCTCGGGCGTACAGTAAAGGCTGAAAAGTTGACATTTCATAAGCAAATGAGAAACCTATAGAAAGACCGATTTATCGGACGCACGAGGGTACCTAACACCTTCCTTGTGGGTAACAGGGATCCTTACCCATTTTCTGGTTTGAGACCTTCTTTTCCATTGGCTTATTTGCATGATTTATATGGTTTTCCTCATCTTCCATTTTAATAGACTAGGTGGCGACTCCTGCATTTTATTTTATTTTTGCCGTGACTTTGCCGATCCTCGCACACTTGGCTTTTCGCGCCAAACCCGAGGCTATCGCCGGCATGGTTACAGGAACTGGCGACTCCGCTGGGGATAACCAGATCCCGGCTTTTGTTTTAGGTTTCTCGTTTGCTTTGGCTTTCCCCCTTTTCTTTCCTATTTCCAGGCTTTGCGTTGGTTATCCTTTTAAGTGGTGTTTTTCTTGCATACATGCTTTTTGCATAATGGGTGTTTTCCTTTTACATATTTGCTATGTCACCACTGATGCACATAATTTGCACATGCTTCTGTTTGTTAATTCGCAGTTAATTGGCATGTTTATTTCCCTTCTTGTATATTCCATGTTTAGGAGAATTAGAGACATGTTTGCTCTCCCCATTCAGTTAATGAAAAACATAACAACCAAAATCAATAAATAAGGCAAACTAGTGACAAATTGCAAATTTTCCCCCATGGTTTAATAAGCTTGCAAGTAAAAAAACTTAAAGCATACTTTGCACACATCATATAGGACATGCATCTTCTCCTCTCCTTAGTTCGCCTATACAGTCTGTGAAGGACATTTCTCGGTGTCTCATCCTATGGCTTTGGCGTGGGATGAAATGTCGGGTATGTCCCCCTTTGTCCAGGATCGTGTCGATGTTAGTAGAGGGTACAGCCTACTACTTTGGCAGACGACGAGGCCTCGAACACACCACCCGTTCACCGCCTAAGCTTTGGCTGGGATTTAGAATGGGGACCTTCATTTTTCTAAACTTGAGTCGGAGACCCATTCACCCCTATGTGAACCTAGACTAGACAGCTTAATAGGACACCCCTAGGTTGTGAGAGAGTGCATACTAGAAGCATTCATTTGCATCTCATACCACCATAAACATTGCATCTTCTCTAACTAGTTTGTTTTTGTGCATAGGATTCCTGGTCTCTGAGTTCCTTAGCCTGAGATCTAGACTCTTCCTTTCACTGACTCTATTTGCGACCCTCTTTTCGACCGCGTCTCTCGAGTTATTCGTCACTTCCGTTGATAACTCGCCCTAGTACTCATCCTCTTCTTCCCAACCGTAGTCCGATCCTTAGTCGCTCGCAATCCACAATGGCCCAGCATGCCAGTGAGCCCCTTTCCTCTACTGTTCTGGAGGAGGTCCCTGTCTCGGGATACTCTTCCTTTGTGTCTATTCCAGTCATCACCGCTGCCTCTACTTTTGCCTTAGCTTCTGGAGGACCTCCACCACCTCAATTCCGTGTCCCTGTGGCAACCTCGCCTTCAGGACCACCTGCCTGCTCTTCTCCTACTATTGGGGCCACAGTAGTTGAGTCTGTTTTTCCTCAGGGCTATGTGTTTACTAGCCCTCCTCTGACTGCAGCTGTCTCTGTAGTAGCCACCCCCAGTTCGGACAACTGGGATCTCAGCCTCCTGTTTCCTCCGCTATCTTGCCTCCATCTTTTGGAGCCACTAGCGACAATCCCGTCACCGCCCAACTGCAACAAATGTCGGCCCTCGTCCAGCAGTTGCAGGGATTCGCACTGGCGCTCCAGCCCTTTTCAGCTCTATCCTTCCCGGCTCCTAAGTGCCTATGCAACCGGCCTTAGGACCACAGTTTGCACCCACTGCACTATCCCTACAGCCGTCGTCATCCCTTGTCTCTCTGGCAAAAGGGGTGTCGACACTACCTTTTGTTATACTTGCACAGCACCCACCACAGCATGCATCCCTCCTATCTGGTGGCCAACCTCCTAGGTTGGCGGGAGCACAACCCTCCGTGAGCATTGTACCAGAGACCATCCCGATCCAACAGCTCTTGCTCCCACATTCCACACCACTTGTTGCACCACCCCCTGCATTGTCCTCACCCTTTTACCATACACAAGGTTCATCTTTTATCCCCCAACACACTGCACCCATGCACGGGTACACTGGTCATCCTACCGTAGCACCTGACGGCGGAATGGTGGATCTGGAGGAGCCCCTAGGGGCGACCCATACAGTGTACGCGACACCCGTCTCTGTTGCACAATCCACAGTTACAATAGCTCCGGATGCTTTCCTCGCGAGAGTAAATGACCTGGAGCGCACCCTCCGACAAGTGCAAGGCAGGGACCGCTGGTCCTACCAATTCCAGGACCTCTGTTATTACCCAAAGGTGACTCTCCCTCTAAATTTCCAAATCCCAGAATTCGACAAATATAATGGTAGGGGCTGCCCAATTGCCCACCTCAAAGCCTATTGCAGAGACCTCGCTCAACTCCAGGATGACGAAAAGTTGTTAATCCGCCTGTTCCAAAAGAGTCTCACGTGGCCCGCGTTGAAGTGGTTCACTTCCCTCAACATGGCCACCATCAAGACTTGGGACGACCTTACACAGGCGTTCCTGGAACAATATTCCTTTAATCTCGACTTAGTCCCCAAGCGGGAGGACTTAGTTACTATCAAGCAGAAGCCCCAAGAAACATTTGGGGAGTATGTTGGACGTTGGTGGTCCTTGGCTTCGCAAGTCAAAGATAAACCCTCCGATGAGGAGTCTATTGAGATTATAATGCGAGGAGCACAGCCAGCAGTCGGGGCTCTACTTAGCATTCAACCAATCACCACCTTTTCTACATTGCTTCGGGAGGGCGCCCGTGTTGAGAGCTCACTGCGCGGCGGCAGTTTTCCAACGCTCTCTGCATTTGCCAAGCAAGCCACTTCCTTACATAGTGGCGCTAGCAGCAGCAACAACAACAACAGCCATAATGCCAATCCACCCTGGAGGCGGGATCCCTCCAAGGATACAGTTTCTTACATTAGATCCCCTGCTGCACCGACGAATGTCCATCCGCCCCCTCAGCATCAATTAGTTTATGCACCCACGCCTACACCTAGAGCACCTCATGCACCACACATCACTCCCACTGCCACTCCAGTTTATCCTCCCCCTCAGGTGGTGATGCGCCCGCCATTGGCACATCTGCAGCCAAGGCGGCAATGCCATGACAGGCGCCACTATACCCCTTTAGTGGAACCGTTGAGCATGGTATTCCCTAAAGTCGCATCCCTCCTGAGGCTGCTTGAGGTGCGCCCGCCACCAAGTTGGCTTCCTGCCTGGTACAACACGAATGCGTTCTGCAATTTCCATCGGGTCGTAGGTCACTCAACGGACAATTGTCTTATACTAAGGAACGCAATCCAGGACTTGATTGACCAAAAGGTCATTGTGATTGACACACAGGCGGTAAGCCCCGCACCCACATCAGCAGCTGCACAAGCACCACCAGCATAACCTAATATAGTTAGTCAGCCATTACCTCAGCATTCAGCCTCGGGAGCAGCAGTCCCCTCGGGAGTCAATTCCATCTTTCTTGATTCTATCTAATCTTTTATTTGTCTTGTCAATCTTATTCATGGTGTATATTCCCCTTTTCCATGTCAGTTGTATTTATCCTTCCTCGATGATTTCGTGGAGTCTTTAGTCTCCGCTCTAGCTCTTTGGTATTCTGTGCCGTGTCAACCAGTTTGAGCCGATCAATTCCTTTCCTACTATTTGGCCATTCCTAGTGATCCTCATCTGATGGTCGAAAGCTTGTGTCGCAACTGGGGATACGAGAAAGGAACCCCTTAGGTGATACGGCTAAGGAACCGTCAAGCCGATCAAGGCGAAAGAACGAAAAGAGCACAAAGAATTGGGATATGAGTGTCAGAACTAGCGGAAGAGATCCCCTACGCTCAGGTAAGTCCCCAAAAACAATTCTTTCCCGCGATTTAACTAACTTCACCAATGCCGGCATATTGAATCCAAACCAGAGTTTGTTCATAGCCTCAATATCATAATCACCAACAGCTTTTTGAAGATTTTTTCTTGAGAACGGTCACTCAGAACCGTTAACAGCGCATCAGGCAGCAATAGTGCAAGTTTTTGCTCAGAAGGCAGACTTAGAGAGCCTGACAGATGACACATTTGGAGATCTGGGCATTTTTATTCCAAGAACAATTAGAGGTGTTCGCAGGAGACTTAGCAGAGCACAACAGCATCAGGGAGGCAAAAGCAGTTACCTCGCCACTGCAGCCAGAATCACAAGGACCGAGCTTCAACTATGGTCCCCCAAGAATCGAAGAAAGTCTTCGCTGGACCGATGATCGTTACCAATCAACGCCTCTTAATTAGTACTACCGGTGATCGTCGGTCACTCCCGAGCCTTGCAAAGCATCCCATTGTGGGTCATGCATCTCCATGTTTCATGCTTTAGCATCCCAATGTTTTAAATTACTGCATTTGGACATCACAAATCGCATCATATGCATTGTGCTTTCCTTTTGTCTGCATTGTAATCATAACATGAACATTGGCATAACTATTGCCCGATGAGGAAAATTGGAAGTCTGCCTACCTAGGAAGAGTTTGATCCTCCTCATGTGTTACTACCTATGTGGCCTTGGGAGTGAGGGAGTGACTGTCCACGACAAAATGGGCGAAATGTACAAGTTCCTAAAGGACCTATACCTCCAGAGGGAGAAAAAATGATAGGGCATAAGTGAGAGTGCGAGCAAAAAAATAAACAACATAGACTTTGGAGCATAAAAGAAATGAGAAGATAGAAGTTACAGACAGAAGTTAGCTCCAATGAGAGAGGCATGTAGGATGACTCTATCCCTATCACATAACTTGGAGAGGAGTTGAAGCATACACCTACCAAGCCCACATGTTCAAAGGGACTAGCCACCCCTTTTACATCAAAAAGAAAAAAAGAGAAAGCAGCCACCCCTCAGCCTAGGTGTTTATTACCTCCAAGCAGGGATAGGGTAGGTCAGCATGCCTTGGAGGGAGTAAAAGAAAATGAATTATTGAAAAAATTAGGTATAGGGCCCTAGGAATTTGACATGGAGTCCATTTTACCCCGGAAATTCATTGGTTAAGTAAGAGCCATCACAAACCCAGGAATCCAGGTAGCACCAAGTGAGTCGAGGACATTCTAGTTCCTTACAGCAAACAATGAAGGCTTACTCGGCGCTGAGGGCATATCTTTTATACACAATGCATAAATCTTGCTTTCATCTTATAAATCTTGCATAAGTCATTTGGCATTTAGCATTTTCAATTACACCACTTTTCGCACTTTGCATTTGCTTTGCAAGGCATTTGCCCGCATTCCAACCAGGGGCATGCTAGCTGCCTTTTGAGTTGGAATATTGGCAAAAAAGAGATCTTCAACCAGGGGCATGTTAACTGCTCTTTGTTCGGAGTTAGGTCTTTGACTAGGGACATGCCAGCTGCCTTTCTAAGTCAAGAAGATTATGGGGACAGTACTTCTTTTAGGAGCATGCAGATGACACTTCTCGCAAGCGCTTCAGGATCAGCCTGTCAGTTGATGCAACACAGAAGCATGGTTGTCACGGCACATGAAATTGGTTGGCGACATATATGACAATGGCCCCAGACTCGTTGGACTTCTTCTAAGGCGAGAGTAAACCCTGTCCACCTGAAGCGAAAGGCAAGGAAAATGGGTTCCCAAAATTTAGCCACCACGCATAAGAAGTGCCAGTTCACTTCAACCTGGGCAATATTTAACAATGAGGAGGACATGCCCCAAGCCTGCAGTAGCTCACGGTCCTCAGCACCGATCAATATTTGCAAAACATCAGAACAGTGCTTTGGTGTCACCATGGTTAGATGCCCAGGCAGATATGATTTGACAATTATGACAGTTATCCTGTGGGCCCTATCACATACAAGCAGTGCAAGTATCTTAATTTCCAAGGTCTACAGTGCAGAATGGCTGCAAGAATTGCATTGTTCAAGAATGCCAAGAAAAGCACATGCATAAGTCTTCAAGAATCCACCAGATGGGTAACTTGCAAAAAGCCCCTTTTCATCGAGAAGTGTGCAGAATAACCCATGAAAGGAGTGGGGAGTTATATTCAAACAGCAACGTGCAAGCACTCCAGTATCATAGCACAGCACCAATACAGCAATCTAAAATTTGCAATAAGGCCCCTCCAGTTTAGGAAAATTGCTGATATGCCCCAACCTTTTTGCAAACTCCGCAACAAAGCCAGTTGAGATCAAAACTCCAACAAGGTTCTTTCAGAAGATATTGCATGCATCTCAGCGAAACTCTGGTTTCCAAACCATAGAGTCAACGGCAAGCACAATTGCAGTTCTACCCTCCCCGCGCAATTGCAGCCAACTTCCTTCCTGGAGGGCAATCCAGGGTTTATCGCTTTTGTTTTTCTGGGTTCTCGCTCTGGGCGGACGAGATCCATCTATCTTTTCTTTCCTTGGATTTTTGCGGGCGCGAAATCCTTTTGTTTGACGTTCGACTGGGCAGTCAAGGTCCTTTTTCTTTGCTTTTCTTAAATTTTCGCGGGCGCGAGATCCTTTTCTTTGGCTTCTGACCGGGCGATTAAGGTCTTTTCCTTGTCCTTTTCCTTGGCTTCTGACTGGGCGGTCACAGTCGACCATCGACCGAGCAGTCGAGGTCATTTCCTTGTCTTTTTCTTTGGCTTCTAGCCGGGTGGTTAGAGTCGACCTTCGACCGGGTGGTCGAGGTCATTTCTTTTTCCTTTTCTTTGGCTTCTGACCGGGCGGTCAGAGTCGACCTTCTACCGGGCGGTCAAGGTCATTTCCTCTACTTGGATTTTCGCAGACGCAAAATCCTTTTCCTTGGCTTCTGACCAGGCAGTCAGAGGTGACCTTTGACCAGGCGGTCAAGGTAATTTTCGTTGCTTTTTTTGGATTCTCACGGGTGCTAGATCCTTTTTCTTGGCTTTCGACCGGGCGGTCAGAGTCGACCTTTGACCGGGCGGTCAAGGTCATATCCTCTTTCTCTTGGATTTTCGCAGGCGCGAAATCCAGCTTGTTGACTTTGACCAGGCAATCAATGTCGTTTGCCCTCTTGGATTTTCGCGGGAGCGAAATCCAGCTTGACTTTGACCAGGCTGTCAATGTCCTTTGCCCCTCTTGGATTTTAGCAGGCGCGAAATCCAGTTTGACTTTGACCTGGCGGACAATGTCGTTTGCCCTCTTGGATTTTCGCGGACGCGAAATCTAGCTTCTTGACTTTGACCGGGCGGTCAATGTTGTTTGCACTCTTGGATTTTCGCGAGCGCGAAATCCAGCTCGTTGACTTTGATCGGGTGGTCGATGTCATTTGCTCTCTTGGATTTTCGTGGGTGCGAAATCTAGCTTGTTGACTTTGACCGGGCGGTCAATATCCTTTGCCTCTCTTGGATTTTTCGCGGGCGTGAAATCCAGTTTGTTGACTTTGACCGGGTGGTCAATGTCATTGGCTTCTCTCGGATTTTCACGAGCAGGAAATCCAGTTTGTTGACTTTGACCAGGCGGTCAATGTCATTGGCTTCTCTCGGATTTTCACGGGCAGGAAATTCGACAGCTTGACCTTTTGACCAGATGGTCAGGGTCCTAGCCCTTCTCTCGGATTTCCCTGGGCAGGAAATCCGGTGGCTTGACCTTTTAACTGGATGGTCAAGGTCCTAGCCGTTCTCTCGGATTTCCCCGGGCAAGAAATCCGATGGCTTGACCTTTTGACCGGATGGTCAAGGTCTTAGTCCTTCTATCGGATTTCCCCGGGCAGGAAATCCAGCTGCTTGACCTTTTGAGCGGGCGGTCAAGGTCCTTATCATTTCTCTTCTGGGTTTTCCCGGGCGCAAAATCCAGTTGTTTGACCCTCTAATCGGGCGGTCAAGGTCTTTTTTTCTCTCTTCTCTTTCGAGTTTTCGCAGGCACGAAATCTCTTTGTTCGCCCTTGGTCCGTGCAGACAGGGCCTTCTTGTTTGACAAATGATATGTTTGTCATACCCCTTTTCCTTGGGCTGGTATCCTTAACTACTCAGTTGACAACCGTCATACTGTCTGGCGATCGGGATGACAAGACTTGATTGACTTGTCATATCCCGCCTCCTTAGGTTGATTACCTCAATAATCCGGCTGATGAGTCCGACAACTTATCATTTTCCTGCCAGTGGTTCCCTCTGTGTGCAGGATCTCTTTATCTTTTGCCTATCGCATCAGCACTAGCATCAGCATCGCATCATCTTGCAAGCACCCATTCTTGTATTTTTGTTAGCATCAGCTTCGCATCGGCCTTCAGCATCGGCTCTTGCATTTGCTTCTTGCATTGGCATCACGCATCCCTAGCATTTAGATCGGCATTTCGCATGCATTTTGCATTTGCATTTGGCAACAAGTCATGATTTTCGGTGCATCCACCGGATAAGTGACTTACTGCTTACAGCAAACACCATCCTTCGGTAACCACAAAATGGGGGTATCTTGTCAACCCTGAGCATCGGTCTTGGATCCTTTCGTCCCTCGACCTCGCTTAGGGAGGAGCATCTGTAGACACCTCGATTTTGAGGTGACTCATTGATAAACTTTCCAGATGTTTCTTTGGATGTAGCAAACCTAATCCCATTAGCTAAACCAATCCCAAACCTATGGTAGGTCCACAGCCTAATTAGAAATTCAAACAGATAGGGGAGAGCACCAAGTTAGAGCACCAAGCCAGAGTACCAAGGTAGAGCACCAATATTGAGCACCTAGCTTGAGCGCCTAGCTAGCACACCAAGCCATAGCACATAAGTGGCGCACTTAGCTGGAGCACGAAGCTAGCGCACCTATCTAGCGCACCAAGCTGGCGCACAGCCACTTCTCAGGCTCCAAGCTGCTGGCTTTCCACCTCCCATGTTTGTAACCTTTGCCAATGAATATGCCATGGAATCTTCCCAGGCTCTTTGTTTACGAGGCTGCTTGTATTCTCTAGGAGTTACCTTAGAGAAATTCCTATATAAGGACATCCATAGGCAACCATTTTGGGCCCTTATGATCTGACCTTAGGAGCTGATCTTGTCATCTTGAGATAGATCTAGTGCAAACTACTGCAAGCCAGTCTCACTTTCCCAAGCATTCCTTTGCATTTTGAAGAATTCCCAGCCCTTCCAAAGCAACAAGGGATCTTATTATCTTTGATATTTCAAGAGGGAACACCTTGGACAAGTTAAGTCCTTCATGCATTCCTTTGCTTTTGCTTACTTCCTACATTAGATAAAATATGCCGTGCACTTCATATAAACTGATCTTCTTCTTCTTTTTGCTTACATAAATTTCATGATGAAGATAACCACCCTATAAGATATTCTGCATGTACAATCTAAATACAAAATTATGCACCTTCATGTTCCTGCAAATGGCCTTTCTTTTTGTTTCTTCGCATAAGAAATCTTTGTTTTTATGCACATGCATGCTAGAATATGCAATAGACATGTTCTTTATGTATTCATCACTTGCATATGGCTTGTCAAGTTTATCTTCTCATACATGTTCTTTAGAATCTTGTTTAAGAATTTCTGCCATGAACCCATGATTTATTTTGCTTTTGAATCTAATAAAAAGAAAGGTTTCTGTTCATTTGCATCTCATCATATTTCAGTTTCCATCATTTGCATAACTGGCTTAATTAAAAAAGAAAATCACCTGTCTGAACCAGAATTCTGAATCAGACTGCAGTCTGATTCAGACTTTCTGGGGAGCACCATTCTGGAGCATCTATATGGCGCACCAGAGTGGCGCACCTACACCACTCTGGCGCACCATTCTGGTGTACCAGACTGGTTAGAGAGTAAAATCACCATCTTTTGCATCCTCATCTGCATGTTTTCCCAAATGATTTTGAATCTGATTCTTTCAGTGATGATTCTTTGGTATTTTATGATTCTGCATACATGATTTCAACCACAAATGATGTTGCTTTTCCTGTTGTTTTACCCTTTGAACATTCAGTCCATAGTCCAAATCTGGTAGGCTGATTGCCATTTACTCCTATATGGAGAATCTTATGCATCAGCCCATGATCCAGTGGTATGGCTGAACCTTGTTACTTTTATTCAGCATGAGTAAGATGTGACCTTGTGTGAGGCTATTAGCCCTTGAGCACAAGATCTATAAATCTTCTCACACTTGCATTTCTTTCATTTTTAAAGGATATTTTCCGATTTTGCAAAGATTTTACATTGCATAACTTT
>JAMKQA010034913.1:0-10190 GCA_024699735.1 Posidonia australis | reverse complement strand
GAGCTTAGGATGTGAGGGAGAGATTTCAGAGGAGTGGGCTAAATGCACAAATTCCCATGGGACCTATATCTCGTGAGGGAGTTAAAATGTTAGGTCTAGAGAGAGAGTGAGCAGCAAAAAATACACAAGACCTAGGAGCATAAAAGAAATAAGGAGACAGAAGTAGCAGATAGAAGTTGAGCTCCACCGAGAGAGGCATGCAGACAACCTTACTCCTACCTTTTAGCTTGGAGAGGAGTAGAAGCACGCACTTACTATGCCATAATGATCAAAGGGACTAGCCACCCCTTCAGCACAACAGAAGTAGCAGCCACCCTCCTCCGCATAAGTGTTTATTACCTTCAAGCAGGAGTAGGGTCAGTTGGCAAGCCTATGAGGGAGAAAAGAAAAAGGAATCCTCAAAAAAGTAGGTATAGGACCCTAAGCATTTGGCATGAAGCCCATAAATCTGAAGGAGAGCCACCAATAACCTAAGTGCCTAGGTTAGTATCACATGAGTCGAGGACAGTGTCACCTCCTATCACAGGCAAAACAGGCTTCCTTGGCGCTGAGGGCACTAATGTATCAATTAGCCGTTTCTTTGCATTTGCACAGCATTATTTATTTTGTAAAGCATTCTTTTTCGCATGTCGATCAGGGGCATGTCAGCTACCTTATGGGTCGTGTTAGCATTTAGCTAGAGCACATTTTAAAGCATAATTGCAAAGCATCTTATTCGCATTTCGACCAGGGGCATGTCGGCTGCCTTATGAGTCGTATAAGCATTTAGCTAAGACGCATTTTTTAGTCAAAGCATAGACTGCATTCACTTTGCAAGGCATTTTTGCTCATATTACGACCAGGGGCATGTCAGCTGCCTTATGGGTCGTGGTCTGAGCAAGCAGGCATTCAGCTGGGGGTATGATAGTCACTTCTCTTAAACGGAGGAGTTTGAAATCAGAAACATATTGATCCTGGTTAGCAGATATGAACTTGCAAGAATCAGTAAACAATGCAAAGCAATATCAATGTTATTATGTCCTATCAGGAGTACAAATATCAAATCAATTCGAGGCCTCTTTGAACTGCTAGCCTCCATGCTATCGCTTCCACTAGGCGGATCCTTGCTCTGGGGCCACGTCTCTCTGATCTCCGCCTCATATCTAGCTGTGCAGCCTGAGCCTTTGACGATGGCAAGAATAGAAGACTTGATGCCAGCACTCATCTGTTGGTCCAACTCAGTAGTGGATGCGAAGGAGCCCACTACATACTTTTTCAGTCTATCCGGGCAAGGGCTTTGCTCTATGGAGTCCTGACAGAAGCCGAACTGGCGAAGAACCTAGACGGGATGGTACTCCACACCTCCAGAAAATTTAGGGAGGACCACGAGTCGCATGTTCGTGGTGTTAAAAAAGGCAGTGAAGTTCTGTGATGCAGGAGATATGATGCACCATGTCACAGAATCCACATCGTGATTCCGCAGCTTGTCACATAATTCATGCACCCTTGGGAGTCACCTCGAATGATGGGTGCGGCTGTAGGCCTCAAAGACGCAAGGTCGGGGGTGCAAAATCTTCATCCCTATGTGAGCAGCAAACAAGACCTGGCAAAAGGGGAACTATGGTTAATTAAAGCACAGCAGAATATTATTAATGGACAGATGATCTGCTTACCTACACTAAGGCACCACATCCATAGAAGTGGCGAGAGCGCATCGATGCCCGGTCCAAGCCTACAAAGGTTTCAGCAAGTAGAATCGGAGCCAAGTCGGTCTGACGAACCACTACTGCCCAGGCTATCTCGGCCACCTCAATAGCCACAGTTGTCCGACCGTGACTGAAAATCAGTTCCCCGAGGAAGCGCAGCACAAAGCAGAAGAGCCACAGAGGCTTCGAGGAGCGGGCACCAATGATACTATCAAAGTAATCTAGGCATATCATGGGAGCAGGACCATCTCGACAGACAATGCTTTTCTCACATTCTTCCTTGAAAACGCCCGTGAGACGGCTCACGACGTGGACATAGCTGTCGTGGCAGAAAAACACAGAGGGAGACAAAAAAGGTGACAAGCCACAGATGCGCCTGACCTCCTCCAAGGTGATGGTCATTTCCACCTGCCCGAAGCAAAACACGTGCAAGGCTGGCTTCCTGAAACGAGCCATGGCACATAGCAGATGCCAATTAACCTCTACTTTGGCAATACTGAAGAGGGAGGATGATATGCCCCAAGTCTTCAGTTGTTCTCGATCATTAGGCGTCAATGCGTCAATCCAGCCGCGCAATGCATCCGAGCAATACTTCGGGGTCTCCATGGTTGGATAACTCTGCAAGCACAAGCCATAATCAGCCATGGCAGTAGGAGATGCAAAAAACGTTCAGTGGCATATTGCATGCAAAAATCAAGTGTAAAGGCATATGAAAAATCCTGTTCATGAAAGACAGAATGCAAGAGCCAGCAGTAAATACAGAAAAAAATCTACTGAGGAAAATCTGCCACGCAAAACAGAAGAGAAATTTGCCATCCTGGTACAATACAGAAAAAGAACTGCAAGGAAAAGCTGGCGGCAATACAGAGAGCAAAGCAAAAAAAAATCTGCTGTAAAAAGAGAAAGGAAATCTGAAGAATAACATAGATGCAGAGAAAGCTTGTAATATAAGTGAAATCTGCAAAAGCTAGCAAAGATAATAGAAATAGTTTGTTTAAAATCCAGCAGAGTATAGTTATGCAAAGACATCTGCTATGAGAACAAAATAATGGAAATCTGTATGAAGCAAAGCAAAAAAAATGATAGTAAGCCATACCGTGATGCGTCTGTGCACAGAGAAACAGAGTTGCAGAATCAAAACCAAGGTCTGCCGTGTTTTTCTTCATGAGAGGCGGCTTTTCTCGTAAAAAACAAGATTTTTATACGGAAGCAGAAGGGATTTGTATCAGGAAAGGAAACAAAACTCGCCATTTCTAGGGATGCACCTATATGGCGCAGTAAACTATCGCACCTAGGCGGCGCACCAAGGCGGTGCACATGAGTGGCGCCCAGAAAGACAAAAATTCAGCAGCATCTGTTCAGATTGTCTACCTCGCCAAAATCGGCGCCATTTGCTTAACCTTGCGTGGAGTACCTGTTTGCATACAACCTGCACTTACAAAAACCCCGAAGGGCACATCGCAAAATCTGGGGATATCTTATACATTTTTAAAATATTACAGAGTACAGTGTTTTTACAGAATCTTCAGCAAACTACAAATGATTACTCCTCCTCTGAGTTTTCCTCATCAGACGCCACCTTTTGAAAGTACTCAACCAAGGTTCTGTTGCCTCCTCGAGCGAGTCGGCGAGACCACTGAGCAGCAGCGGCAGCCTGAGAATGAGGAGCACAGTCGAGAATCGCCTGGGTGACCTCGGTGTCTGAACAGTCCTCCTCAGACGCCTCCGTGGTGAAGTCCCCGTTGCTGGCTACATTCGCTCTCTCGGCAGGGAAATCTTGCTGTAAAAGCAAACTTGTGTTAGAAATGAGATTGTTAAAAAGAAAATGGCAGCAGAAGCAGAAAGAGAAGCATACCCTGATAATGTTGTGCCAGCGCAGTTCCTGCAAAATAGCAGAAGTATCAGATATATTCAATAAGGTAGTTTGCAAAATGGGAATTTTACCCGTTTTCGGCGGATGTCAGCATAGAAGGCACCAAATTGCTCCTCGAAGCCCTGTGCATTAAAGCCAATATCAGATTATCATAGATCATGCGAAAGCAATGAAAAGCAGAAATGGAAATTCTGTACCTGAGCCTAGCTGGACGCATACCACATCCCACGCTGGCTATCCCGCACAGCCTCCTCGAACAGGTACGGCTTCCCCGCACGTCGGTACGAAGCAAGGTAGTCTGTATAGTTGACTTCTCGAAGGACGTGCCTGTCCTGAGAAGCCACGGCAGCTGCGTGCCGGAGCCTAGTAGCCGAGCGAGTCGTGGCCGGGAGGTCCATGTCAGCAGGAGGAGGGGCAGGAATGTAGAATACATCAGAGAACTGATGCCGCACACGCCTTGGGAGGTAGAGGGCCGACTTCTTCATGCAGTAAAATCTCACCTGTTTATCCCTCAGAATGCGGCCAGAGCTCAAGGGAGCCCAGTCAAAGCCGTCATATCGGGCTAATGGGCGTAGGTGGACCTGTTACAGAAACAGAAACTGTAAGCAAAGAAAATACAACAGGCATGCAAAGTTAAAAAGCAGAGGAGACTTACATCCTCGAGTTCTACCAGGTCCAGCAGATACTAGTAGGACTCATAGCTGAACACCCCAGCAGCAGCCTGGTGGTCAGGCTCGACCCACTGGCGGGGAAGGGGTAGGAGCTCGTCCCGCAGGCGGCCAAAGCAATGCCCCTGGTGATGTGCTCCATGATCCAGTACTAAAATGCAAGCAAGGCAGTTATCAAATGTAAAGCATAAAAGTTCATTTTCTACAAAGTAACAAAAGCAAATACTTACAGTCAGCAGAGGGTACAGCCCCACATAAGAGCGGCGCCCAAGCTTGACCACATTATCAAGCCCACAAACCAGCCAGGTATAACTAGCACCAGCCCAGTCATAGTGATCCAGGTGCTCCAGGTTGGTCAGGTATGCAATCCAGTCAGCATGGATGCAGTAGGCCGACGAATCGCAGAAGATCAAGGCCAGCAGCTCTAGCAGAAAGTGCCTCAGTACAAAATTTGCTTCCTCACTGCCAGGCTCGGGGTTGGGCCAGAACTTGTCCCATTCCCTTAACCACCCCACAGTGATCATATGCTTCCCCCTAGGCGGCTTAGGAGGGACACGACCAAGATGTGCAGGCACGAGGTGGAAGCTGTGGGTGGTCTCACCAATAATGGGCTCGTCACCAAAAGGAAAGCCCGTCAGCAGAGCCCACTGATCGGGCAGAACGGTCAGCTCACCAAAGGGAAAGTGGAAGGAGTGTGTCTCGAACCTCCACCTTTCTACCATGGCTCGGAAGAAGTTGTAGTGGCCGTGGATGATTGGAAGGCGCAGCAAACCACCAAACGGAGACTGGTGATGGAGAAAGCCCTGCAGAAACTCCGACAGACGGTGGAAATGCTCGAACATCGGACCCCAGTGGCACCGCATGATCCGATTTGCATCCCCCTCCTGAAATATGAAGCGCATATTTAGAGTCGGGTCAGAAGCAAAAGCACAAAAGCAGATAGCAAAAAGCAATTTAAAGTGCATCAAAGCAAACAATTACCTCAAACTCGGGGCTCTCGTAGATATGACGGTCACTCAACAGCCGCTCCTTGAAGTTTCCAGACTCCTGAAAATGCAATTGTCAGCAAATACCGGATTTGAATATTCTAATATTCAGTTCGAGCTTACCTCAGCGGGGATAGCAGGTGTCGAGCTACCGGAGGCCTGTGACCTCGAAGAACTGCCTCCTCGTCCGGAACGAGAGCTAGAAGGCATGTCCCCTGAGGACTGTGGGGTTCCCGCCTCGGGAACTGAATCATCCTGCAGAAAGAAAGTCAAACAGCAGCAACAGGCACGATAAGATGCAAAGTGTCGAAATCAAATGTGGCATTACAGTCATTGGCAAAATAGCAAAATGTTGGGCATTTTAATAAAGGCAATAGCATATAAGTGTTTGATTGTGAATTTGCAAAAGTGAAAGTTGCCAGATGGATCAGTAATATCATGCAAAGCAATCGACAGTAAAATCAGAAATTAAAAGCGAGCAATAGCAAATATGTGCCTAATCCAATGAGCCTCACAGTCAGCACATCTCCAGCCCACCATCGCGTGGCTTCTGCTGCAACCACAGACCCCCACCGTGCGGAGCAGTCCGACGGAGCATCGTCGGCAGTCGGTCAGCGCCACCTGTAACCCGCGCTTTCCCTTGGCATGCCTGCATTCCCGATCCCATAGTCACCATGCGGAGCAGTCCGCCGGAGCCCGCAACTGCCATGGCCAGCCATCGCCACCAGCAGCATGAGAGTCACCAGCCCGCGGGAGCCCAAGCAGCTGCTGCCTGCCGCCGCAATTGCAGCCCGAGCCTGCCAGTCCGCTGCCGCAACCTGCGCGGAACGGGCCTGCCGCTTTAGGTCCGTCGGGGACCTCCAACTGTCGACCACCCGCAATGAGGAAGCAGGACATACAAGCAAAAAGAAAGGGGGGAGAGGGATCAGAACTTACCCTCGCCGGCGAGCTGCGGTCCAGCCAGTCCTGGAGAGTCTGATCCATGCCGCCGCCACCTGTCACCGCTGCACCTCGCACCACGTCGACGCGCCTCACGCGCGCACCAGCCACGAGCACTCCCTCAGCACACTCCACGCGCGCCGCCGCTGCAAGGACAGGAAGTGGGCGCCGCCGCTGCAAGAGGAGAGGAGGAGGAAGACGCAGCCCCTTTTTGCGTGAAAAGAGAAGAAGATGAAGAAGAGGAAGAGGCGCGGGTTTTGTTTTGCTGGAGGAGAGAAATTTTTCCTTCGTAAGGCTTATGCATGATGCCTTGGGAAAAAAAAAGATGCATTTGCAGCATGCAACTCTTTGCACTGTCAGGCAGTTCCAAGCAGCAAGGAGGAAATTTTGGCAGTTATGGTAGTTGGCCAATGGGGCCTGCACGAGAAATAAGTCAGAATGCAAAACGCAAAACGACTGTGACAATTGCGTTCCATCCCTTATCATCTCACAGCTCAAACATCAAGTGCAGAATATGCAGTGTCTAGCACATGGCTCGCAAAATGCACCATGTGGGGTAATTTGCAGAAAACCCCCTGAATTTTGTAAAATTGCAAATTAGTCCTAGAAGGACGCAAGAAGTTTGTTTCAGAGCAGACATTTGGCGACAGACAGCAGAATCTCAAGTGTCACAGCACGATGGCAGTACAGCAATCAGAAGTAGTTTGGTTGGGTAATCTGTAGTAAAGCCCAAAATTTGTGGATATTTGCACATAAGTCCTCACCTTCTGCAAGCAATTTGAAAAATCGTAGCAAACAAGAAATCCGAGCATGCATCTCAACAAGAGTGCCAATCTCCGCACCACAACCTCGGCCATCAGCATGTTGCAGTTCCTTCCAGGGGAATAATCCTGGGTTTATCACTTTGCTTTCTGGGATCTCATCCTGAGCGGATAAGACCCTTCTGCCTCTTTGGATTTTCGTAGGTGCGGAATCCAGCTTGCTTGACATTGATCAGGTGGTCAAGGTCCTTTGCCCCTTTGGATTTCCGTGGGAGCGGAATCCAGCTTGCTTGACTTTGATCGGGCGGTCATTGTCATTTGCCCCTTTGGATTTCCGCGGGTGCGGAATCCAGCTTGCTTGACTTTGACCGGGCGGTCATTGTCGTTTGCCCCTTTGGATTTTCGCAGGCACGGAATCCAGCTTGCTTGACTTTGACCGGGCGGTCATTGTCCTCTGCCCTTTGGATTTCCGGGGGCGTGGAATCCAGCTTGCTTGACTATTACCGGGCGGTCATTGTCGTTTGCCCCTTTGGATTTCCGTGGGCGCGGAATCCAGCTTGACTTTGACCGGGCGATCATTGTCCTCTGCCCCTTTGGATTTCCGCGGGCGGGGAATCCAGCTTGCTTGACTTTGACTGGGCAGTCATTGTCCTTTGCCCCTTTGGATTTCCGCGGGTGTAGAATCCAGCTTGCTTAACTTTGACCGGGCGGTCATTGTCGTTTGCCCCTTTGGATTTTCACTGGTGCGGAATCCAGCTTGCTTGACTTTGACCGGGCGGTCATTGTCCTTTGCCCCTTTGGATTTTCGTGGGCGCGGAATCCAACTTGCTGATATTGACCGGGCGGTCTAGGTCATGTGCCCCCTTTTGGATTTCTGCGGGCGCGAAATCTAGCTTCTTGGCTTTGACCAGGCGGTCGAATGTCCTCTGCCTTTCCTAGGCTTTTTTTGGCTTTAACCAGGCAGTTAAAGTCCTTGGTTTCTGGGATTTCCTTGGGCAGGAAATCCCGTGGCTCGACCTTTTGACCCGATGGTCAAGGTCCTAGCCCCTTTCTTGGATTTTTTTGGGCAGGAAATCGCGTGGCTCGACCTTTTGACCGGATGGTCAAGGTCCTAGCCCTTTCCTCGGATTTCCCCGGGCAGGAAATCCAGTTGTTTGACCCTCTGACCGGGCGGTCAAGGTCCTTTTTTCTTTTCTCTTCTAGATTTTTGCAGGCGCGGAATCTAGTTGTTGGACCTTCTGACCGGGCGGTCAGGGTCTTTTTGTTTTCCCTTTTGAGTTTTCGCGGGCGCGAAATCTCTTTGTTCGCCTTTGGTCCGTGCGGACCAAGCCCTGCTTTGCTTGACAAATTTTCTATTTTGTCATGCCCCCCTTTCTTTTTCTTGGGCTGGTACCCCCAACTACTCGGTTGACAACCGTCATGCTGTCAGGCGTCCGGGTTGACAAGGCTTGTTTAGCTTGTCGTATCCCGTCTCTTTGGTTGATAACCTCATAATCCGACTGATGAGTCCGACAACTTATCATTCTCTTGCTAGTGTTTTCATCTGTTTGTGTTTTCAGCATTAGCATTAGCTTCGCATCGGCTTTCAGCATTGGCTCTTGCATTAGCATTTTGCATTAGCATTGCATTCCAGCATTTAGACCAATAGGTGCACGCATCTCGCATTTGCATTTGCATTTGGCAACAAGTCATGACTTTCGGTGCATCTGGCGGATAAGTGATTTACTGCCTACAGCAAACACCATCCTTCTGTAACTTCAAAATGGGGGTATCTTGTCAACCCTGAGCATCGGTCTTGGTTCCCTTCGTCCCTCGACCTCGCTCAGGGAGGGGCATCTG
Organism: Posidonia australis; assembly: GCA_024699735.1. Taxonomy (NCBI): domain Eukaryota; kingdom Viridiplantae; phylum Streptophyta; class Magnoliopsida; order Alismatales; family Posidoniaceae; genus Posidonia; species Posidonia australis. The sequence goes on along the minus strand of JAMKQA010034913.1, from coordinate 1,439 downwards.
TGGACACCCCGATTTTGAGGTGGCACATTGATAAGACTCCAATTGTTGCTTTGGATGTGGCTGATCCTTGAACCAACCCTAAACCCTTAGCAAGCCTGCAGCCCAATCTAAAAAACCAGACCAATAGGGGAGCACACCTAGCTAGCACACCAACCTAGCACACCTAGCTAGCACACTTACCTCGCACACATAGGTGGCGCACTTAGCCGGCGCGCATCCCTGGCGCACAACGCTGCGCAGGCTGCGACTGCTGGCTTTCCGCCTTCCTTGGCTGTTACCTCCAGCAGCGAATGTGCCGTGGAATATTCCTGGCTCTTCGTTTGTGAGGCTCTCCTCATTCCCGTAACTTACCCTTGAGAGTTCCCTATAAAAGGACTCCCATAGGTAGCCACAACAAGAGATAAAAAATCCTGAGAGCTGAGAATCCTGAGTAGAAACCTTGCAACCAACCATTTTCTGCTCTAAAGCCCGACCTCTGCACGAGTCTCTCCACCAGTCCAGCAACTTATTTTCATTCCCTGGAGCACCCTCTTGCGTCCTAGAGCCTCCCAAAGCAACAAGGATCTTCTTATTTGTGATATTGCAAGAAGGAACACTTCGTGAGGTAGGCTTTCTACCTCCTCTTTATTTTCTAAATATCATTTCAGAACTTGATAAAACATGCTTAAAACCTTACGTATGATCTACTTCGTTACATGTTTTTGAAGTTTTTTATGACAACATGCTCGCATTCTATGCCAATAATCTCCATGCTAATCTATGTTTACATTTATAGCATGAAATCTGCATGAGTTATTGTTTCCTTGCATATAATATTTTGCCATGCACCATGTATGCCCTTGCACGTAGAAGCATGCGTATGATCATCATTTATGCATGTTTTGATTCGTTTTATCCAGATCATGCTTGTTCTTAAGTATTTCACACGTTTTCATGCATGAACCCATCAACATGCTTTGGCTTCAAATGCTTTGTTTTCATGATGATTCTTGACCCTATGCACTCGCATCATGTTTTCCTGTTTTTATCATGGCATAATCCTTTTAGCACTTGCATAAATCCTCCTTGTATCTCTGCTAGGCGGGTTCTGGATCAGGTCACAGTTTGATCCAGACTCCCTGGGGCGCACATCCCAATCTCAACCAACCTGCGCACCAGTCTGGCGCACACAGCAGGCGTGCCAGGCTGGCCAGAGATCAGAGCACTTGCATTTAGCCCCATACCTGCATGGCTTTATCGCATAGTTTTTAGCTTGTTTCTTTCTGATTGATTCTCTGGTTTGCCAAGGTGCCACCTGCATGTTTTCAGCTTTCGATTAGATTGTTTTCCATTTGTTTTCTCTGTTTTATTATCCAGCTCCAGGCTGAATCTGGTAGACTGATTGCACCTTACTCCCTTGTGAGAATCATGTGTATCAGTCCATGATCCAGAGGCTTGGC
>JAMKQA010034912.1:0-11376 GCA_024699735.1 Posidonia australis | reverse complement strand
TTATTAAAGTTTTAAACTCAGAAAACATTATTTTAAATGTTCAAGGTAAAACATGTAATATTTTCAGTTAAAACTTTATTCGAAACATTTTAGAAAAATGAGTGCAGGACCTATATGCAATAAAAGGACCAGAAAGTAATTCTAGAAGGACCTATTCGCAAGAAAAACATAAACTCCAGATTTTATTAAAAATAAAGTTTTAAATGTTTTTTAAATCTGAAAAAAGGGACGACGGTCGCCAGCGACGGAGCTCGCCGTCGACGACCACCGGAGGTAGGCAAACAAGGACTTCCCGTGGTCCGATCTGAGATCAGACTCCACGGGAAGCAAGAAGGAGAGGAGAGGAAGGCATCCAACAGAGTGGATGGACAATCCAGCGGTGGGAACGGGCCTCCCACCTACCTCGTCGTCAAGGTGCTCCGGCGACGGCGTCGGGGAAGAAGGAGCTCTCCGGAGGCTGAGGAGCGGTGTTCCAAGGCTCCTGGTGGTTGCGGGATGCAACGGGGACCCTTCCGGAGCGGCGTGAAGGTTGGTGGAGCGAGGTGGTCGCCTAACCGTTGTCGTCGCGGCTTCCTCCGGCGAGCGGCGTTGCTGGGACGATCCAGTGATCGTGGCGCGGATCCAGAGGTTCGGGAGTGCTTGCGAGGCATGAAGGATGGTGTCCGGACCAATGGAGGGGCGCGGGAGGCTGAGGCTGCTCTGGATGCTCTGGATCCCGTTGTCTTCTCCGGCGACGGCGGGATCAGAGTGCTATTCCGGCGAGCGTCGCGCGGGCTGCTTGGAGAGGCGGAACGGCAATGGCGGGGCACGCCGAGCTCCGGGAAGACCAGAGGAGGAGGAGAGAGGGCTCGGGGGTCCAGGAAACGTCCTGGATTGCCCCCCCCACCTCTGTCGCTGGAGTTTGGCGATGGCGGGGCACGACGAAGCTCCGTTAGCCAAGGGATCACTCTGGATCCCTTGGAAACACTCCAGGATGAGAAGGAAGGCCTAGAAATCTACAATTCAAACAAATAAGAGAGGATCGGTGCGTACCTGGCTGGAGTTGACTCGTCGGAGCTCTGGAACGGCGACTGGCTCTGCTCCTCTGCTTCACGCTCTGGCACTCTGGTTCTCTCTCTCTCGCTCTGGATGGTCTTCTGCTGTGGAGCAAAAGTTCTGGAATCCTCACGCACACGAGCTCTGCTTCTCCATTTATAGGTGAACCCAAACAGAATTGCAACAGAATGGCAACAACTCGTAACAGACTGGTAACTGCTGTCCCCTCCTTGCTCCCTTGGCTACCAACATGATGGACGATAATCCAACGGTCGTGGTGGTGGTCGATCCAGTGGCTGGCTGTTGGATTGGAGTGGGTTCAGTGGGTGCATGAAAAATGTGAATTTTTGGTTATTATGTAGGAGAAAACTTAGGTAATTGTGGTAGAAAATAAATGAATATGGAAATTGGCTTGATTTTGGAAGATGAGGAAGAAATAGGCTAAACTTTGGAGAATCAAGTAGGAGAAAATGTAGGTTGAGCCATTATGGGCCTCCATGGGCCTATGTGGGCCTTGTGGGCCCCCATGGGCCCAAATGGGTCTAGGTGGGTCCAAATGGACCAAATAGGCTCAATCAAGTTGAATGAGAGTCAAATGGGCCTAGAATGAGCTTGTAGACCCAAATGGGCTCAACTAGGGCTTAATGGGCCTTGAAGGAGTTAATTGGGCTTAAATGGGCCTTGTGGGCCCAAGTGGGCTCAATCAGGGTTCGAGCTCAGCCACCACATCCCCATTCTGCAAAATCAGAAAATTTGGGGTGTCTACACTATTTCTCCAAAAATTTGAAATGATAATTAAAAGGAAGAATTGAATTATGAAAATTCATAAACATAAAAAATCGACTGGAATAGGTAAACAAAGATCAACTAGTTACTTGAATGCTAAATATGAAAAATGAAACACAGTCATAAACATGAAGAAAAGACTTGAATGCATAAACACAGGTAATAGTACTTGCTCTCTGATTTTGTTTGTTTTGTTTGTATGGAATTGTTTAGTTTGCTACGGTCAATAGGTAACAGAAATATGTTTGCAAGTATTTGGGAAATCCATATGATAGATTTGATCAACATAAAGACAGTATGTAGGATGCAAGTGACTCACGAGGATCAGGGGATGGTCGATCGGATGGATATTTATTTAGAATGTTGGATGTGTGCAGAGAGAAGTATCAGGTGAGTAGCGTCGAGCACTGAGGTCTAAGGTTGTGAGGCACACAACGACAGGAGATTAGAGTTAGAGGAACCGAGGAAGGAAAGGGGACTGAGGATTGAGGAAGGCTGAAGGCAGTGTGATTAGCATGTTGGCTTAGGCTCAAGCTTGGGCTTAGGCTCTGTGGTGGGTTGTAGAGTGTGCATGAAGGCAAATGGCTTGTCGACTAGGCCTCCGCAATAGAGTGTGCAGTGTGTCAGAGTGTGCATGGATGTCTGAGGCAGATGGTCCAGCAGAATGTGCACGGCTACACGGAGCGAATGTAGAGTGGGACTCAATGGCTTGGGTTCGTGTTGTGTCACTTGTTTACAATGTGGTCCCTTTTCTTCTTCTTTTTTCATAAAATTACAAGTACGTCCTTAAAATTTTTCAAAATTCCACCTAGGGCATGTGCCCTAGGTGGCCCTAATGTGGCTCCACCATTGACCGTATTGTAAGAATCTGTCAAGCATTTTAGAACCCAACCCCATGCAAACTGTTGAATTGGGAACATTTAAAGGAATTGCACTGTCACTTGCTTAGACCCTTTTTAGCGGTAGAACTAGTTAGGTCAACCAGCCCCCTTGATCGACATGTCTTATTGATAAACCAGACCTGGTTTTTAAGTGTTCTTTTGAAGAGTTGTTAACTCACATATCATTTATATTTCTTACTCATTTTTTTGCATTTACACATTTGAGAAGCATCATATACTTTTAAATGAACAAAAAATTGTTCTCATTTTTTAAATTTTATTTGCAATAATCAATTATGTTGTTTATGTGTGCATGTTTGCATGTATATATATATATATATACAGACATTTACATGCAATTTTAATGTAAAAAATAAATATAGTACATGTATAAGTATAATGCTTGGTCTAGAAATTTTATATAGAAAAATATTACCAAGTACGTTCATGTTAGCATAAGCCATATAGTGTTTACCTAATGCTACCATAGTTTTATGTTATTTACATAACTAATACACTGGCAAGTGCAAGAATGAAATAAATAAGATCACATAAATGAATAATACTTAAATTATATTTGATATTTTTATCAACAAAAATCATAGGAAAAAAAGAGTAATTTTCTTAATAGTATCCTCAATTATACCTATTTTTTACTTCAGTACCTATAATTATAAAATCATTTACTTTGATACTCAACTATTGTCGTTAGTCATTGTGGTGCTTCTGTTACAAAATGTTGCTTCATAACGAAAATTGGACAAAAATACCCCTCAATACAGAAATATAATCCTTCTCCTCTCCTTCTTCCTTCCCTTTAATAACAATTATTTAAAACGAGTTGACTTTAATTATTTTCTAAATCTAAATCGTGGAAATCCTAGAGAGAGAGAGAGAGAGCGAGAGTGAGAACGGGTGAGAAGTGGTGGTTATGCAGGTTTACAAGCCTTGCCTTCTTCCTCCCTTCCTTTACCTCCTCCCTCTCCATCACCTCCCTCCTCTTTTGATCCCTTTTTCCCCTTCAACTACCTTGGGGCAAAAACCCCATCAATTCCAACATCGGCAATGCTTTTGCCTTGATTGGACCCACTGAACACACTAGGACCAATAATGAATTTGTTGTCAATGCAAACTAGCTCACTCCCACATTGCCTTCGACGATGGGGTCATCCAAGAGGAAGACCTAAAGCTTCCTAGTGTTGTCGGTAGCGACGATGATGGCCTTGTTCAGCTTCTGAGACTCTTCCATCATATTCTCGAGGTCCTTGATGCAAGAGATGGTGATGAGGGCATTGAGGTCTTTCATTGGGGAATTGGTACTTCACGACGATGGGTCCACCATTGGTCTCCACCATCTTTTGCATTTCCTCCTCCCTCTCCACCATGCCTAGGTCTGATCTGAAACATGTTTTTGCTGTAGAAATTGATGTTGAGGGAGGAGAATGGAAGGTTTAAGGTTGTGTTTGGGGTGAAGCAAGGGTTTGGGGTGAGAAGCAAGAGAAGAGAAAGAAAAGTAAAGTAGAGAGAAAATAATCATGGTCAATCCATATCATATTGTAATGTCGTTATTGCAATTATTTTAAAATGAAAAAAAAAATAAAAGTTGAGGTACCAATGTTTTATAGTTGAGGTACTAAAGTCAAAATAAGGTGAAGTTGAGGGTATTATTTAGGAAATTACTCAAAAAAAAGAACATGTAAATGCAGAAGTTTTAAGAAAGAGCAAAAAATACTTCATATCAACCATTTTCAACTCCTTTGGCGCTAATGATCTCAGTGGAGTGATTATTTTGTGATGTTTGAACTTTCATTTGTAAAGAGAAACAGAGTAAGACTTGCTAGGTTTACATGTCTAGTGATGAATGCGGAAAGCCCTCTTCCTTATGGGGTAGGTCATGTCATGCTTGTGTGCCTAGTGATGAATGTGAAACCCTTCCTTACGTGGGAAAGTCTTGACAGGCAACTCTATACTAGAATCGGCGATAGTTTATACTTTCTTGAAGTCAATACGGTTTTTAACCTCTGAAGGTCTTAAATTTGGTCTGGCTAAAATTAAACAAAGATTCATGAAAAATGAATTCCAGAAGAAGAGCAATAACAAAAAATTATCATCTTTTGGAGCAAAATGAGATTCAATAACAAAAGGCATCTCTGTAGTGACCAATGGGAACTCCTAAAGGAAGGTAATTGCAAAAAGGAACTGAGGCCTTTGTTGCAGCTAAAAGATTGTTAAATGCAAAAGCAAATGCCAAAGATAGGCTTGGAGACCACTTGAGGCTTTTAAATAGAAATGAAAGGGACCATCCTTTAGTTTTAATAAAGTTAATAAATGACTATGTAGGCCAAAAATGTAGAAAAGGAGCTAGTAATTCTGTTTGAATGGAATCATGTGAATTTTATATGGACAGCCATTCATCACTGAATTAGGGAACTGACTTGGGTCCATGGAGTGATTTGTACGTGATGTTGGGGCTTTAAAATTGTGTTACTGTCTGGGAACAAACAAATGAGTTAGGATTCAAGGTATATCAACACTTTCTACATTTAACAAGGAAGAAGAACAAAAATCTAGGCTTTCTCTGTATTTGTGGATAATCAATCACCTTTTTAGTTATTGTCACAAGATCATAACATGACACGATAATAATGTTTGCGTGTACTTATTGTGTTGTATGTACTTATCACGTCAGTATGTAAGACCCACAGGACATGATTATTAAATGAATTGTTAATGTATCTAGTTTTGAAAAAACGATAAGTACACATTAAGTTATCATGTATAAGGTACATGACCATGTATGCTACATTATTAACAAAAACATGAATGCACGCATAATATATGTTAAGTACACATTAGTATTATCATGTACTTATGACATTATTATATTTACACAATATCTTGTTGTGTTTGTGTGTGACTTTTGTGATAAAAGATCAAAAAGGTTCTATTGATATGAGAAGAGTACATATATATACAGGTGTATTAGACATCCCTACGGTAAATGGATATCTATTAACCTGTTTAGTCATAAGACATAATAATAGCTACTCTAAAACTTCCCTTCAAGCTGGAGCATACATATCAACCATGCCGAGCTTGTCACATAGAGACTCAAACAATCTTACAGCAAAACTCTTCGTGAATATATCTGCTAACTGCTCTGAAGAATGTGTGTATGGAGCAGAGATAACTCTTCTTATGACTAAGTCCCTTACAAAATGGCAGTCAACATCAATGTTATTTGTCCTCTCATGGAAAGTAGGGTTGTTTGCAATAAAGATATCAGTTTGATTGTCACATCTCATAGACATAAACACCTCAACATTGAATCCAAGCTGCTCAAGTAATGACTTTACCCACATCATCTCACAAGTTGTCTGAGTCATAGACCTGTACTCAGCCTCTGCACTAGACTATGACACCATATTTTGCTTTTTGTTGCGTCAAGTGACTAGGTTGTCTCCCACATAGGTGCAAAAATCAGACGTAGATTTCCTGTCTCTTCTATCACCTGTATAGTCTGAATCTGAGTATGCCTCAATTCTGGAGTGACCATTCTTCCTGTAGACTAGACCTTTAGCTGCTGTCCCTTTCACATAAGATAAAACACGAAGAGTGCCTGTCTAGTGTATCCTCCTAGGTTCATGCATGAACTGGCTCAGAAGACTGACTGCATATGAAATGTCAGGTCGGGTCACCGTCAAATAGATGAGCTTCCCAATCAGTCTCCTGTATTGACCAAGATCCTTCAGTAACTCTGGACTGTTATCCCAAAAAGGTGGTGTCTGCTCAATAGGAGTGTTTTCTGGTCTGCACCCCAGAAGCTCCATCTCCTGTAAGAGATCTAATGCATACTTCCTCTGTGATAGCGTCATCTTATTATGTCCATAGGTAAACTCTATCCTTAGAAAATAACGAGGTTTTCTCATGTCTTTCGTCACAAAATGTCTATGAAGAGGGCTCTTTATCTCTGTAATTCCTTCTACATCACTTCCATCTACTAGTATGTCATCTACATATACAGTCAGGATAACACATCCACGACCTGTGTGCCTGTAAAATACTGATCACTGCACATCGCTGAAAACACCATCAAGTACCACCTGACTAAATTTTTCAAACCATGCTCTGGGACTTTGCTTGAGTTCCTAGATGGCCTTCTTTAATTTGCACACACGTTCCTCTCTCTTAACAACGTACCCTGGAGACTGCTCCATCAATACTGTCTCAGTCAAATCGCCATAGAGGAAGGCATTCTTCACATCAAGTTGGCACAGATCCCAGGAATTATTCAGAGCTAGTGCCAGAAGTATGCTGATAGAGTTAAGACGAGCAACTGGTGAGAAGGTCTCCTCATAATCAATCCCATATGTCTGAGTGAATCTCTGAGCAACCAGTCTAGTTTTGTACCTGTCAATGCTGTCATCTGCCATGTACTTGATGGTATAGACCCATCTGCAGGTGACCACTGTAGCTCCAGCAATTTGGGCCACTAACTCCCACGTACTACGACTAGTAAGTGCAACGATCTCTTCATCCATGGTCGCCTTCCAATGAGGAAGGGAAAGTGCCTTCTCGTAAGTCCTGAGGATAGTTTGAGAAAGAAGGGACAAGGCAAAACTATGAAAATGAGGGTGTAGAGTATTATAAGACATAAAATGGGAAATAGGATGAATAGTGCATGAACGGGTACCTTTTCGAAGGGTTATAGGCATGTCTAAACAACTGGAGAGCGGATTTGCATCTGCAAAGGAGGATGGCCCGGTGGTGGGAGGCATTGGAGGATGCTGCCGTCGGCAATACACCTGCAAAGGCGGAGAGGCTCGTGGCGGAAGTAGTGGTGTGGACTGAGTATCTGCATCCTGCAACTCAACAACCGAAGGAATGGGAACAAACATGCTAGATAATGAAGTGACATTGTAGTACGACTCAGACTCAAAGAAGGTGACATCAGCAGAAACATAACATCGTCGAGTAGGGGGATGGAAACACCTATAATCCCGTTGAGTCCTCGAATAACCCACAAAGACACATTTAATAGAGCGTGGTGACAGTTTGTCTAGACCGGGAGAAAGGTCTTGAACAAATGCCACACATCCAAAAACTCTAGGTGTCAGACGAAACAGTGTGGACTCAGGTTTTAGACGGTGAAGTGGAATCTCACCCCCAAGCGGTACAGAGGGCATCCTATTTATAAGATAAGTGGCTGTAAGTACAGCATCAGTACATAAATGTTTAGAGACATGTATATGGAACATAAATGTACGAGTGATGTCTAAGATGTGTCTATGCTTACGTTCTGCAATCCCATTTTGTTGTGAGGTGTGAGGATAAGAAATCTGATGGATAATGCCCAATGAAGCACAAATAGAAGTAAGCTTGGACTGAATGAACTCAAGTGCATTGTCAGTTCGCAAAAACTTGGGAGTCACATTAAAATGATTCTTTATTTCATTCAAAAAATTCTTGAGTACATCATAAACTTGACCATGATTTTTAAGCAAATACACCCATAATGCTCTAGAAAAATCATCCACAAAAACTATGTAATACATATAACCTGACACAGACTCTACTCTAAACGGACTTCAAACATCACAATGAACTAATTCAAAAGTTGTAATACTAGACGCAAGACTCAACCTTTTAAACGAAGCACGATGATACTTACCTAACTGACAAGATTAACAATTAAAACGTGAAACAGATTGCCACGGTAAAGTCTGCTGGAGTTTCAGATGAGATGGATGTTCTAGCCTATAGTGCCACAAGGAAGAGGACTCAGCAGTAGACGTCGTAGAAGCCAAACCTTGAGGTATGTCATCACGAACTAGCAGGTACACACCATTGCCTCTATCACGATCCAAATCAATCTTCCTCTCCGTCTGTAAATCTTGAAATGTACAAGAGAAAGGAAAAAAGGTCACACAATACTGTAACTGTTTTGTGATGGCACTAATAGATAATAAATTGACAGGACATTCTCAAGTGGCAATTGTGAAGAGGCGTGGACCACCCTTTCATTTGAGACGAGACAAGTTCGGCCATCAGCAATCGCGACAATCCGAATATCAGATAACTGGGATAACTAAACTACGTGTACCTACATGTAGGAGGAGGCACTGGAATCAATGATCCAGGAGGGATCCCTGGATGCGAGTAGAGCACTAGTACTTGAGGAGCTGGCATGTGTAGCTGTGGCAGTACAGTCAGTGACCTTTAACTGCTGAAGTCGCTCGTAGTCTGCCTGTGATACTGTGAATGTTGGCGCCTCAGTAGTGACAGCAGTTGTGGAAGGTTCAGTAGTAACATTCGTCATCTGAGGACGGTCAATAATATCTCTGCATTTTTCAATCCTGTGACCCAGTCGCCCATAATGTGTACAACGTGGACGTCCACCTGTCTCACCACGACCGCGACCTCCTCCTCGAGGACCATCAGGACCTCGACTTCGTGTGGCAGCCATGGCAGAAGGCTATGACACTGTAAGGGACATAGCGGTAGAAACCCTCAGAACCTTGCCAAATGTAGTGTGGAGATCCAGAAGAGTGTCTGCAACTAACACTTTGAGAACTGATCTTGGGGTTTAGACAAGAAAGGAAAATCGCAACAGCCAACTCCTTGCGATAATGACGCAGACGGGTGATATCAGTAGTCAGAGGCTGGTGAATATCCAATTCCTCAAGTAGGGTACGAAGAGCAATGAAGGTGTCCTGAACAGATCTGTTCTCCTGTCATAAGTAAACAATTGCTCATATATCTCAAATACACGAGATATATTCTTCTCATGGTCATATGTCAGACGGAGGGTATCCTAGATATTCTTGGCAGACTGTAGTGAAATAATGTCACGGGCAACGGAAGGTTCCATACTGTTGGTCATCTATGTAATAGCAGTCGCATCATCAGCCAACCATTCTTCATACATCTCAGACTTGACATCAAGAGGTGGGTCAGTAAGGTGCTTCTATTTCCTATGTGTCAGAACAAAAGTCTCAAAACTCTGCGACCATGGGAGATAATTGGGGAGTTTTTAAGACATCCCACTCAAATTTTTCACAAAAGAGTCATGAGAGGCCATATAGACGAAGCAAACTGCAAGCAACAACGATAATATATGTCGAAAAATCAGAAGTACGGAAGTTGGACTGCTCACCAACTAGGGCGGATGTGACGTATCCACCCTCTACGAAGACCAAATGCACGTAGACAGCCTAGAACATGGCCACACGTTACAAACACACAGACTGGAGGTGCTAGACGGCCTTTGCAGACATGGAGGAAGGAACCTAAGGCATCACCGACGGGAGACAAACGGTCGGTGACCCTTAGAAGGGCCGGCAGGAGCTGACGCTGTGGAGGTCAGGCTCTGGCGGCGGAACTGGAGGCCTGGAACAGGCCTATCGGCGGAGAAAGGGGGTTGGGAGAGGTGGAGGAGGGGGCATCGGATGTTGGGGAGGCTTCCTGTTGCGGTGAGCAGGGCAAACGACCGATGGTTCACCGACAGCAAGGGGCCGAGGGGGGCACACGACCGACGGCACTGTAGATCTAGGGTTTTTTTTTTTGTTGCAACCTAAGCTCCTGATACTATGTGATAAAAGATCAAAAAGGTTCTATTGATATGAGAAGAGTACATATATATATACAGGTGTATTAGACATCCCTACGGTAAATGGATATCCAATAATCCTTTTAGACATAAGACATAATAATAGCTACTGTATCAACTTTTTTTACACGGTTAGCATTAAAAATATATGAGCCATTTTTGGATTGATTAGATAACTATTGTGTACATGACTTGACACAACACAAGAAGTGCATGTCATGACACTATTTTTGTAAACTTAAGATTACATAGGTGAAATCTCAAATTTTATGTAATGTTCACTGCAAATATCCTTTGTTCACTGCATTTTCACTGTAAACTATTGAGAAATTACCTGTTTTAAGAGGAGAAGAGAGGAGGATGACATGAGAATTCATTTTGGACTACACCTTCTGTCTAAATCACAAAGTACAACCACTGGGCCCATCAGCACATGTAATTTATTTAGGTTTGTTGAACCACTTGTGCATTCTTCTTCTTGCGTGTTACCCACTTGACATCAATGAGTCCCCAACAATTGTTGTTGAATTGACACACTCAATGATCAATTATGAAGATACATGTGCAAGATTGTTGGCATTAGCTGACATTTGGATCAAGCAATGCACCATGACCCTGTTGTATCTCTTCAATGCTCATACAGTAGAAATCATAACGATCTTCTCTAGCACGTAGTCATTCATCAACATCCAATCGGTTACGAACATCTTAAGGATTGTGCCTCATGAGATGGGGCTCACTACAAGTTGATGAAGTGTGTGCCCCCTTTCCGCCCATGTTGTCAATTGTCAACAAGTCTCATCGATATTTCATCAACATGTGTACACAACACTGAAATGGATGTTTTGTGAACAAAGGTGAATTTTTTATTGTGTTTCCACCTATTGTAAATATGTCTTAAATTATGTCTTTGTTTCAGGGTTAGTTTGGTCATTAGACCATTTAGGTGCCCTAGTATTTAAGAAGCCTAAGGCACAGAATATGTAACCTCTTTTGGCATTATGTAGCCCTATTTTGTCTCCAATTGTGTGGAGAGAACTCCTCCCTCTTCTCTCCAGATCTAGG
>JAMKQA010034907.1:0-13689 GCA_024699735.1 Posidonia australis | reverse complement strand
CAGGATTTCTAACCTCAACTCAGGATTTCTAACCTCTTCCTATGGCTACCTATGGGGGTCCTTATATAGGATTTTCTCATGGGTAACTCATGGGAATGTAGAGAGCCTTGCAGACGAAAAGCCTGGAAGATTCCATGGCATATTCGTTGCTAAAGGTAACAGCTATGGGAGGTGGAAAGCCAGCAGCCCGCAGCCTACGAAGTGGCTGTGCGCTAGGTTGGTGCGCCAGCGATATGCGCCACTTATGTGTGCTAGGGAGGTGTGCTAGGGAAGTGTGCTAGGTAGGTGTGCTAGCTAGGTGTGCTAGCTAGGTGTGATAGGGAAGTGTGCTAGCTAGGTGTGCTAGGGAAGTGTGCTAGCTAGGTGTGCTAGCTAAGTGCTCTCCCCTACTTGTCTAGATTTCTAATTGGGCTGCAGGCTTGCTATGGGCTTGGGGTTGGTTCAAGGGTCAGTCACATCCAAAGCAACAACTGAAGCCTTATCAATGAGTCACCTCAAAATCGGGGTGTCTACAACGCCAGACCTAGTGTGTCTTATGTTGGACACATAGTTGCACGCGTCAAACACTCTAAACAACCACAACACCCCTAATTAGTGAGTCTAAGTATAAATGCATATGGAGATTAAGAAAGAATGGCATGTAGTAGATTAATAGATTAACCTTTCCATGTTTTGGTTCCTGTTATGAGAGTCAAGCATGCATGATAGAATCTAGGAGGATTTAATTAAGGGTCTTAGACATAGACATCCCCACGTCTAATGTTAGGCATAAGTTTTTGCACATCAAACAACCCAAAAGGAGTTTTAAATGTATGCCCTTTTAGAATTAATTTATATGGACTTGGGAATTGAATATTGTTTACATGCCATGTTGTAGCTACCCTTCTATCATGTTTAGATCCCCATATGAAATAGTTAGTGCATAGGTTAGTTTTAGGGTGTATTTAGTTAAAAATAATGGTCTGCGTTACTGGACGCAAGGTTTCTTGCGTCTTATGTTGGACACGTGGATCCCTACATCCAACAAATCTAGGATGATTTATTTAGAAATTGCCTCAACTTGATGCTAAAGTGAGTTTAAATGATATAAGGAAATACTAGGTTCCCTTTAATAACTTAGATGGATCATTAGGATGATGTGCAACATTAGGGATTGATTAAATTAAGAATAGTTAATGTATGAGTGTGTAGTGCTCTAAGTTGGAGCTCAGTAGCACTAACTATGGAGTTGGATGCTGAGAATATCAACGTCCAACGTTGGACGCAAGGGTTACACCTCCAATGTAGTTTTTGTCCAACTTTGCTGATATAAGGGTATATTGGCTTCTCATTTATCACTAGATTGATGTTTTGAGTATTTTCCTTGGAGTATGAGATTTTAAATGATTTTCAAAAGAAAATATTGAATGTTTTGAAAGATGGTTTCAAAAGATTTACAAAAGGAGTGCAAAATCTTATGGCTTTTGGTGGTAGCTCTCTGTGACCATGCCGGTGGAACTCTGCACGACTCTCCTCTACCAGGTGCGTGGAAGCACTCGAGGAGTCCCAATACGATCACGGCGAAGATGGTGAATCCAGAGAAGAAGACTAGACTCGGAAACACCAAAGGAAGATGAGAAAGGATAAGGAAAGGAGTCGCCACCTAGTCTTTTAATGGAAAGACGAGGAAAACCAAACACACAAGAAAACCAAGAAGCAAACATGATGCATAAAACATGTGTACTCCATGCCTAATGGATATAATGCACAAATGAATGAAGGCCAGAGAAAGGGTAAGCATTCTGGTTACGCATGGGGAAGGGGTTAGGCACCCCCATACGCTCGAGAAACTCGGTCTTTCTAGGTTTCTTACTTGCCAATGGTCTAATGGGTGTGTGCTTGCCTATTCTGAAAGCTCATGCTAAAGATGACTAGAAAACATGCCAAATTAAAGAGAAGAAATGAAATAAATGGAAAAAGTTAATCTGAGGGACAAATGTAGGCATTGAGAATGCCGCTTTACTGTACGCCCCTGAGCATTGAGGAAAATCGTGAAAATCAAGAAATTCTCAGAAAGCATCTCGCAAATCAACGGAAATTCGAAGAAATCTGAGAAAATCAAATATGGGAAAATAATCCGCTTTCGGGATAACGTCGGCTTTGTTAAGCCGTTTACTGTATGCCCTCGGGTGATGGAAAGTCAAATCAAGTCAAAAAACACAAAAATAGGAAGAAATCCGGGAAACGATAAGAAAACCAAACTTAAAATGTGTTAGAAATGTGTGCACAAAGAAAGGAAGAAGTCATGAAAAAAGTGCAACAAAATATGCAAAATGCATGCAAGAGTGTGAAAATGAAAATTTTCAGGGGCCTTTGTGCAAAAAAAAAACCCAAATTCTGAATGAAAACTGAATTTATAAAGCTAAATCATTAAAAATACATAGAAAAACACATTTCATGTAATTTTGAAGAAATCTGGGATTAAATGTGCAAAACGATGCATTTTTTGTCAAATTGAAGGTTCCTAGGAGTCAAAATGCAATTTTGCCATCAAAGCATGCATTTAATGCAATTCTGTGGAAATTCAGGATAAAATATGCAAGGAAAAAGTCAAAGTTTGAAAACAGAAAGTTTCAAGAGCAATTCAGTAATTTTACCCTAGAAAAACATGCACTCAATGTGAAATCTGTAAAGTTCAGGGGCTAAAATGCAATTTAACTAGAGAAACATGCATTCAGAAGAGTTTCAGAAAAGTTCAGGGTTCTTTATGCAAAAAAGTTGGATTAAAATGCATGAAAAGAAACTCTGGGGGTATTATCAAACTTTTAAGCATGGAAAATGTTATTAAGAAAACTCAGGGGGCACATTGTAATATTTTCAATTAAAACTTTATTCGAATGATTTAAGAAAAATGAGCAGGGACCTAAAAGTAAGAGAAAGGATCTATTTGTAATAAAAAAAGGAACTAAATGAAAGATAATAAAATTTACAGAAGTTTTATTAAAATAAAATTATTTTTTATTTTTTAAAAAAAGAAAAGGAAACGGCGGTCGCTGGCGACGGAGCCCCGCCATCAACGACCGCTGGAAAAGCTTCTAGAGGCCATCCCATGGGCTGATCCAAGATCAGACCCTATGGGAAGCAAGAAGAGAAGGAGGAGAAGAGATCCAACGGTTTAGATCAGGGACTCTACGGCGGGAGTAGGCCCCCCACCACCCTCGCCGTCAGAGCACTCTGGTGATGGCACTGGAGAAGAAAGCAACTACTGGAGGGTTGCGGCGCACGTCTCTTAGCTCTTGGAGGCTGTGGGACGTCGAGAGGAACATTTGCCTTCCTTCAGTGGTCAAAATGGATGGAGATCGCGCAAGGTGCATTCCGCTGACCGTCGCTATCGTCTTCTCTAGCGAGCAAGGTCGCCAGGGTGATCCAAGGCTCGTGGCTTGGCTCCGAAGACTCCGGTGTGCTTCGGGCGCGCCATGGAGACTTTCTGGATGCTCGGAGTGGCACGGCGGGGCTGGAGGCACTCATCTCTTCTCTGGTTCCAGTCATCTTCTCCGACGACGGTTGGACACTACGACTCCAGCGATCTTCTGGTGGACGCTGCAGGAGGCAGTGAAGCGGCGCGCAAAGTGGTGGATAAGCAGGAGGGAGGCCAAGAGAGGATGACCTAAGGTTCTAGGACCAGGGACAAGCCCTGGACTAGCACCCCCACCTAGGTCGCCAGAAAACGACGACGACGAGGCTTGGAAGCTCGATTCCAGCCAGGGAAGGCCTCTAGCTTGATTGGAATCGATCGAGGAAGACAGAGAGAATCCTAGGGGAGCATTTCTAACATGAATTGAGGTCAGAATAGTGTGTACTTGGTCTGGCAGTGTGGTGGATGGTCGGAGCTCGCCGGAGATGGCTGAAACCTTTGATTTCTCACCTCCACGAGCTTCCTCTCTCTTCCAGGAACTCTCTGGTAGCTTTGGTTGGGAGGAAGAAGGCTTGGGGAGTTCTCCTCTCTCAATTTTTGCAAAAATGCCAAAAGTCTCTTACTACTTGCAAAAGGGGCTATTTATAGGCTTGGGTGGTTGTTATTGCTAGAGTGGAAGGTGGTTATATTTGTTGGAGAGAGGTGGGAAGTAGTTGAGTTTGTTGGAGAGAGGTGGGAAGTAGTTATGTTTGTTGGAGAGAGGTGGGAAGTAGTTATGTTTGTTGGAGATTAGTTAGGATGTAGTGGGAGTTAGTTAGGTTATTGAGGTTTGACTTTAGGGTTTGGGGCTTGACTTAGGATTTGACCTAAGTTTAGGGTTTAGATTATGGTTTTGAATTTAATTTAGGTCCTAACCTAGGATTTAATGTTTGGATTAAGGTTTAACCTCGGTTTTAGGGTTTATTGGTATTTTAGGGTTTTGTTTTGTATTTAGGTTTTTCAAAGTCCAGTTAGGGTTTTGTATGGTGCGCTAGAAAGGTGCGCCTATATTGGTGGCTGTTGGAGTGAGGAGTGGCTATTGGGTTTAGCCTATTTGCAAGCATATTGGGGTGTTTACAAATGCCCCTCCCTGAGCGAGGTTAGAAAACGAATTGGACAGAGACCGACGCTCAGGGTTGACAGAGACACCCCACCCCTTTTGCAAGGAAGAGGGATCAGGAGTAGGAGGATCATCGCTTGGAGTTGATGAAGATGCCCTATTCGAGGCTGCAAGAAAGAATTAGTTAATGGCAACCAGCTACCAGTCGGTGGATGTACCAGAGGTCCTGTCGCCATAGCCGAAGCCAATCATCAGAGAAACCTAAACTAATGACAAATACAAACCAGTTGACGACCAATCAGCTCCTAAAAGACATGACTGGTTATCACACTTGTCGGAAAAGCGCCGGACAAGACTCACGGTGCTTGCCGACTGAAAAATGACTGGTAACAAAAGTCATCCGGGTAGTTCGGGCTACCAGCTCCAAAGGAGGGATGGAACAAGGAGAGTGGGGAATCCATCGAGCATCACAAGGATTGCCCGGGTAGTTCGGGATACCAGCCCAAAGGAAGGAGGCAGACAGTTTGCTTTGATTCCATCCATTCGGAGTGGAACCCAAAACAAAGGGGGCACCATCAATACCAAACTCTTTGAGTAAGGATCGAATGGGGCAAGGTAGGTTTCGAACCTACCGACCAAAACGGGAATAATTGGTAAGTTTCGGACTTACCGACCAAGAGGGAGAATGGTTAATTTCGGACTTACCGACCAAGAGGGAGAATGGTAAGTTTCGGACTTACCGACCAAAGGGAAAATGATAAGTTCCGGACTTACCAACCAAGAGGGAGAATGGTAAGTTTCGGACTTACCGACCAAAGGGATAATGGTAAGTTTCGGACTTACCGACCAAGAGGGAGAATGGTAAGTTTCAGACTTACCGACTAAGGAGGAGAATGGTAAGTTTCAGACTTATCGACCAAAAGGGGAGAATGGTAAGTTTCGGACTTACCGACCAAAAGGGGAGAATGGTAAGTTTTAGACTTACCGACCAAGAGGGAGAATGGTAAGTTTCGGACTTACCGACCAAAAGGAGAATGGTAAGTTTTGGACTTACGGACCAGAGGGAAAATGGTAAGTTTTGGACTTACTGACCAAGAGGGAGAATGGTAAGTTTCGGATTTACCGACCAGAGGGAAAATGGTAAGTTTCGGACTTACCGACAAAAGGGAGAATGGTAAGTTTCAGACTTACCGACCAGAGGGAAAATGGTAAGTTTCGGACTTACCGACCAAAAGGGAGAATGTTAAGTTTCGAACTTACCGACCAGAGGGAAAATGGTAAGTTTCGGACTTAGCGACCAGAGGGAAAATGGTAAGTTTCGGACTTACTGACCAAAAGGGAGAATGGTAAGTTTCAAATTTACCAACCAGAGGGAAAATGGTAAGTTTCGAACTTACCGGTCAAAAAGGAGAGTGGTAAGTTTCAGACTTACCGACAAAAGGGAGAATGGTAAGTTTCGGACTTACCGACAAAAGGGAGAATGGTAAGTTTTGGACTTACCGACTAGAGGAAAAATGGTAAATTTCAGACTTACCGACCAAACGGAGTTTGGTAAGTTTCAAACTTACCGGCCAAAATGGAAAATGGTAAGTTTCGGACTTACCGACCAAAAGGAAGAATGGTAAGTTTCTGACTTACCGACCAGAGGGAGAATGGTAAGTTTCAGACTTATTGGCCAAAAGGGGAGAATGGTAAGTTTCGGACTTACCGACCAGGAGGGAGATTGGTAAGTTTCGGACTTACCGACCAGGAGGGAGAATGGTAAGTTTCGGACTTACCGACCAAGAGGGAGAATGGTAAGTTTCGAACTTACTGACCAAGGAGGAGAATGGTAAGTTTCGGACTTACCGACCAAAAGGAGAGAATGGTAAGTTTCGGACTTACCGACCAAGAGGGAGAGAGAATGGTAAGTTTCGAACTTACGGACCAGAGGGAAAATGGTAAGTTTCGGACTTACGGACCAGAGGGAGAATGGTAAGTTTCGGACTTACCGACCAGAGCAAAAATGGTAAGTTTCGGACTTACCGACAAAAGGGAGAATGTTAAGTTTCAAACTTACCGACAAAAAGGAGAATGTTAAGTTTCAGACTTACCGACCAGAGGGAAAATGGTAAGTTTCGGACATACCGACCAAAAGGGATAATGGTCAGTTTCGGACTTACCGACTAAAGGGAAAATGGTAAGTTTCGGACGTACCGACTAAAGAGAAAATGGTAAGTTTCAGACTTACCGACCAAAAGGGAGAATGGTAAGTTTCGAACTTACCAACCAGAGGGAAAATGGTAAGTTTCGAACTTACCGGTCAAAAAGGGGAGTGGTAAGTTTCAGACTTACCGACAAAAGGGAGAATGGTAAGTTTCGGACTTAACTACCAAAGGGAGAATGGTAAGTTTTGGATTTACCGACCAGAGGAAAAAAAGGTAAGTTTCAGACTTACCGACCAAATGGAGATTGGTAAGTTTCGAACTTACCGGCCAAAAGGGAAAATGGTAAGTTTCGGACTTACCAACCAAAAATAAGAATGGTAAGTTTCAGACTTACCGACCAGAGGGAGAATGGTAAGTTTCAGACATACCGGCCAAATGGGGAGAATGGTAAGTTTCGGACTTACCAACCAGGAGGGAGAATGATAAGTTTCGGACTTACCGACCAAGAGGGAGAATGGTAAGTTTCGGACTTACCGGCCAAAATGAGAGAATGGTAAGTTTCGGACTTACCGACCAGGAGGGAGAATGATGAGTTTTGGACTTACCGACTAAGAGGGAAAATGGTAAGTTTTGGACTTACCGACCAGTAAGTTTCAGACTTACCGGTCAAAAGGGGAGAATGGTAAGTTTCAGACTTACCGACTAGGAGGGAGATTGGTAAGTTTTGGACTTACCAACCAGGAGGGAGAATGGTAAGTTTCAGACTTACCGACCAAGAGGGAGAATGGTAAGTTTCGGACTTACCGGCCAAAAGGAGAGAATGGTAAGTTTCGGACTTACCGACCAGGAGAGAGAATGGTAAGTTTTGGACTTACCGACTAAAAGGGAAAATGGTAAGTTTCGGACTTACCGACCAAGAGGGAGAATGGTAAGTTTCGGACTTACCGACCAAAGAGTGAATGGTATATTTCGGACTTACCGGCCAAGAGGGAAAATGGTATGTTTCGGACCTACCGGCCAGGAGGGAAAATGGTAAGTTTCGGACCTACCGGCCAAGAAAGAAAATGGTAAGTTTCGGACTTACCGACCAAGGGAATGAATGGTAAGTTTCGAACTTACCGACCAAAAAGGGGAAAATGGTAAGTTTCGGACTTACCGGCCAAAAGGGGAGAATGGTTTCACCCATCTTGGAGTGAAGCCAGGGAGAATGTCTTTGAACTCCTTCCTTTTTGACGCGAATCAGGGAGACAGGGATGTAGGGGTCCTAACCAACTATTTAGCCAAAAGGATTTGCCAAGGGAATCTTATTTAAGTATCAGTGCACCCTAGATCGTCACCGTTGTGGGGATGTCAGTTGAAATAGCGTATTGTCCTGACACAGTTGTCATTTTGTAGGAGCCACTATGTGATGAATGTCACTTCTCTATAAGAAAGTGCATCGACCATCATTTGGATGATAATTTGCACCAAGCATTCTCAAAACAGTCCTTTCACAGAGCAGCTTACATGCCCCTAGTCGAAGGCTTTGGCTCAGTTACGTAGTAAGTGGATGTTCTGTTAGGTGCCTAAAACACAACTTTCGATCAAAGAGCAGCTGACATGCCCCTAGTCGAAGGCTCTAGCTCAGTTACACTGTAGCTGGTGTTTTGTATGTGACCTTTGACCAAAGAGCAGCTGACATGCCCCTGGTCAAAGACTCTAGTTCATTTACACTGTAGCTGGTGTTTTGTACGTACCCTTTGACCAAAGAGCAGCTAACATGCCCCTGGTATTGGACTGGTTGGACATCACTTGAGGGTATGGGGTCTTGGAAGCCAGACTGTAATTATAGATGTTCCGTGAGCCATTAGAGTACTTGAGACCATCACTAGTCGAAGCATGTGATGCATTCATCAAGAGACACCAAGGCAAAAAAGGATGCCTCTGGCATTGAGCCAGGCTACCCTGGGACGTGTTGGGCACCACTTGAGGATGTAAAAACTTGAGGATTTGACTGTGACTGTAGGCGCACTTTGAATCACTGAAGTGGTCGTGACTGATTTCTGTTGAGGTCAGAGACATATTTGTTCACTGACTGGAGGCATGTATATTCATCCACTGTCCTGAGCTATACTCCAATGGTAGGAAGTAATGTGATACACCATAGTCTATCTTAGGTTGGCTCTTCTTTACTTTGTTACTTATTATGTCATTATGCTCTGGCTGCAAACATGTATTTGACTGTGTTGTCCTCAAGCATTCCACAAACAATGTCTACCACACTTGAACTGTTGCGGAGGGATTGTTGTTACACTGCCGATTCTGTAGGTCCATGTAGCTCGTACACTAACTGGTGTCCTCACTGTATATGCACTTTGGCTTCTGAGGAGCTGAAATATCCTAGCTAAAAACACCTGGCAAAAATCCTGTTGAACAAGTCTATATGCAAACAAAAAGATTGATCCAGGTAAAGTTATGATGATTATTATTATTGTGGACTCTACAATTGTGAGCAATTTAGTTATTTAAGAATGTCCTGTTGTTTGATCAAGAAGTGCATGCCTTGTGATTTTAGTTGCTTGTTTTCTGTTTTCACTACTTTGCTTATTCAATGAGTTCATTGTCTGGATCGTTTGCTTGTTTAGTTCAGTTGTTTGTTTGCCCTCAGTTAGGCTGGAAAGTTGTATGCCTGTTAGAGGAGGATGACACCTTCGACTCAATTGCCACTACAGAGACTCGCAAGTCATATGGTGGCTCTCACTGGGTGGTGGTGGCACTCAAACTCACTGTAAGGTACCGTAATGGACCTGGCTCCATGCCAAACTCTTTAAGGTCATGCACCTATTTTTTTCCTTTTCAACATCATTGTCTTTTCTTTTACTCCCTCACAGACATGCAGTTTCACTCTAACCTTGTCTTGGAGGTAATAAGCACTCGATCTATTCAGGAAGCCTTTATTGCAAGAGGGTGGGTCAGTCCCTCAAAGGTGTGATTTTACTGAGCGCATACTCCGACTCCTTTCCAAGGTATGGTAAGGGTAGAGCTATAACGCACGCCTCTCACTCTTAGGCTGACTTCTGTCTTCGCCTTCTGTCTTCTCTATTTTTTTATGCCCTTGCGAATGTATGTTTTCTTTTCTTGCTCACGCTCTCAGTCAACCCTTACATTTTATCTCCCTCTTGGAGGTGCAGGATCCTTACAGAGCTTGGACATTTCATCTGGCTTTGATGCTCGGTGGCACCCTTGCTAACTTGGTTGTTTAAGTAGTGACAACTGAAGAGGGAATAATCCATTCTGACATTGGCAAGCTTTCCCAATTTTTCGTCATCGGGCAGAATGTTATTAACAAGCAAACTACCCTCTTAAATTGTTCTTGATGTTTTTCTTGTTTTGTGTTTGTTTTCTTTTTTTCCTTTTCCAACTTTTGTGCTTTTCTATTTTCTTTTGTGTTTTGGTATATGATGATGCAAAAAGAGAAAACAACAGTGAATAAAGAAAAAGGATACAACTCTAGTCCTTGTCGTTGCTATTTGTCGATGCCATTAGTGTTCAAAGTAACTCCTAGCAGTGCCGCTGGAAATCAAAATCAAGGCAGGTGTAGCAGAAGCTATCATAGTGATTATTGGAACTGAGACTGTCACTGTGATTGTTGAATCTGCTAGTGACATTAAAATTGCATCTCTGTCGGAGTTGATATCTGTTGTGATGGCTGCCTCCTACTTGATTCAGGGTACTTACACGTGTTGGGTTAGATCCGTGAGTGGCAAACTGGCATACTTTAGGTTAAGCCCCCACAAAGGAACAGGGACAAGAGTGGCACCGGACAAAACTAAGAAAAGAAAGGAGGACAAACTAGGCAAATGAAGGAACAAGAACAAGAGCAGCATACACATGTGCTGCCAGATAGAAGTAGAGAGAGGACAAGATACGAAAAAAGAGGCCCGATGGATTCCCTAGGAAAAACTGGGAGAAAGAGGAAAACCCCTAAGGTTCCAATATCCTCTGAGCTTGCAGGCTCAGGCACGGTAAGGTCGGCTATTCTAGGGTGTGCACGTGTGTGTGCGAGCGTGTGTGCAAGTGTATGTGTGGGTTGCCTCCTTTGCACTGACTACAATAGCTCCTTTGTCGATCAAGCTCTGAACAACATCCCGGAGAGTGTGGCAATTATCGATCGAGTGTCCCGGGACTCGATGATAATCGCAATGCGCACCGGCGTCATACCACCTTGGGAATGGGTTTGGTGGAGGATGAGGATCTGAGAGTCGCAGAAGTGACACAATCTGAGGGAAGAGGGCACTCAGTGGCCTACCAAGCGGAGTGAAGTCACTTTCAGTGTGACGACTGCGCCTCTGCTTAGGTTGTTGTTCTTGTCGAATCGATGCGACGTGATGCACTGGTTCAACGGTGGAGTGTGTGTATGTGGTGTGTACTGACCTAAATGTTGGTGAGGATGGAGACATGGACGTGGGTGCTGCACCTCGCGTGTCAACAACAATAGTCTCACTGTCGATCAAAGTCTGAATGACATCCCGTAAAGTGTAGCATTTATCAATCGAATGCCCTGAGGCTCGATGATAATCGCAGTATGTGCTCGCATTGTACCACGAAGGGAGTGGAGTTGGTGGGGACACGAATCTGGGAGTCTCAGAAGCCACACAACCTAAGGAAAAATAGCGCTCAGCAGCTCACCTAGTGGAGTGTAGTCACTTTCAACGCGACGGCCTCGTTTCTTCTTTGGTTGCTGTCCTTATTGAGCCGATGCGACGAGATGCATTGGCTTGATAGTGGGAGGTGTGCGCCTAGTGTGCGGTGATGACCTACGTGTTGGGACCTGATCCTGATGTTGAGGTGAATTCTGAATATGTTGTGTTGTGTGTGGTGTTGAGCGCAAGAGCAACAGCTGCGACACCAATACAGCTCTAGGTGATGGACTCGAGAAATGTTGTACCCTCGCACAACTAATGGGTTTATCTCTAAATGACTGTGATGCATGTTGTGACCAGTGCAATTGTGGTGCAGGAGGTAGAGATAATGCCTCCATCGTCGGAGCGGTGTGATGCTCGGGCGATGGTATGGGCGATAGAGTAGTGGGGTGAGCCTGCAATGCTATAATGGTCTGCACTGGAACCTCAGAGGTCGAAGGAGGAGGACTCTCAACATGATCAAGAGAAAGGGCCATGCGCTCGAACCCACGTGCCAAAGCTCTCAAGTACTAAGCTTGTTTGGCCGAAGACCCATCAAAAGATAGGTCAGAAGGCAAGAGTGGAGCAAAAATGGCCCCCAAAACAGATGATACTGCAGCTAATTGAACTCCTGAAACAGGAGGGCACGAGAGATAGGGTGCAGTTGGCAGAACTTCTGGGACCTGCGTGGTTGTCACCTCAATTGAATTAGTGACGGGCCCTAGACCGACTTGTGTTCGCCGCTATCCTGGAAGAGGAGATAAGGATCCTCCATGATTCCCAAATTGGGACGCACAGAGGGAAGAAGAAGCAGTCAAAGTGAGAGAAGGAGGATCTGAGTGTGGGTCCCCTTTCAAAACAATAATTGAAGGCTTGCGGGTCTGCAAGGCCATGGCTAACCACAAGCGAAATAAAAGGAGTTGCGGTAAAGGACAAACGCACGAGCTCTAGGATGAACTACTGTCAAAAGTGACCAATAGCTCGAAAAAGGCAGGAGAAAACAACCACGGGAGGTCGCCCGCGACGGAGACACCCGAGCTCCTAACTGAGGACCTCGCAACAAAGTACCTGAGAAAATAGGCAAGAGAAACACGTATTAGAACCTGGACAACGACGCAAAGACAAATGCGAGTTATTAAAGTGGCATGCCATGACACACAATGCAGATGAATGTCCTAAAGTGCACTCTCTCACCATGCATGTCCCATATGGGGTTGACCACATAGGACGCACTCATGGTTTTGGGTTTCGACTCTGGTCAGAAAAGTAAGGTTCCCGTTCTAAATCCTGGCCGAAGCACATGTAGTGAACGGGTGGTGCATTGGTGGCCTCGTCTCTTGCAGTAGCATTGAGTTGTACCCTCTACTAGCACTAACATGACCCCAGACAAGGGAGGACAAACTAGCAACACGCCCTACGCCAAAGCTATAGAACGGGTAGCTAGGATTGTCCTTCGCAAACTGTGGGTGGACCCAGAGGAGAAGATGCATGCTTTCTAAAATGATCATTCATGCAATATGCTTTGGTGTCTTTTACTTGCGTTTTATTAAGCCATGGGGATTTGTGAGCATTTGTCCCTAGTTATGCCTTATTATTTGTTCATCTGAGTTTGTGTGTCTTATTTTAACCAGATTGGGAGGCAAACATGTCTCTATTCTCCTAATCATGGCAAAGTCAAAAGGAAAAATACACAATCATGGCATCCAAAAAAGTCAAACAACAAGCAAAAGGCATGAACATGGCATGTGTTGGTGTAGTGCTCACAAGTAGGTGAATAAAAGCAAGTAACGACAAACAAAGCATGAATTAAGTCATGTGCATGTGCGATGGCATAGCAATAGTGTAAAATGACGCAAGAAAAGCATGTTCAATCAAATATGTACAAGCAAATAGAACAAAGAAACAAGCACAATGTAAACAGACCAAAGACAAGTACGAAAACTAGAACGAAAGTAAGAATCTGGTTATCCCCAGCGGAGTCGCCAGTTCCTATGACCATGCCGGTGGAACCCTACACAGCTCTCCTCTACCGGGTGAGTGGAAGCACTCAAGGAGTCCCGATACGGTCACGGCGAAGATGGTGAATCTGGAGAAGAAGACTAGATTCGGAAACACCAAGGGAAGATGAGTGTGACCGTGTGCCCGACCCGGAGGGAGGGGGTGGGGAGGAGACCATAGCCATGCCGAGACGGCGAAGGCGCAAGGATAAAAGAAAAGAAAAGGGAGTCATCACCTAGTCTTTTAAGGGAAAGACGAGGAAAACCACAAAAGGATGAATGCAGATGATGCTGATGGGAAGGCTGGATGTCTGCTAACCAGAGAATGGGTAAGGATTCCTATTACGCACGAGGAAGGTGTTAGGCACCCTCGTACGCCCGAGAAACTCGG
>JAMKQA010034904.1:0-10295 GCA_024699735.1 Posidonia australis | reverse complement strand
TGCAATTAAACCACAAAAATAAACACTCTGGGAGGTTTTTGGAAAGTATAGGGGCTTAAATGCAATTAAACCAGCAAAATTATGCATTCAGAAACATTTACAGAAAACGTGAGGGCTTTTATGCAAGTTTTTAACTCTGAAAACATTTCTCAAAATATTCAGGATAAGAAATGTAATATTTTCAGTTAAAACTTTATTCAAACATTTTCAGAAAAATGATGGATGGACCTAGATGCAATGAATGGACCTAAAAGTAATTCTAAAAGAAACTAAATGCAATAAAAATTATGTTTCTGTATTTTTATTAATATGCATTTTTTTATTTTCTTTTTGTTAAAAAGCTCAACGGCCGCCGGCGACGGAGCTTGTCGCCGGCGACCATCAGGAGGGTTCTAAAAAGCGCTTCCCGATGGCCTGATCTTAGATCAGACCACCTGGGAAGCAAGAAGGGGGCATAAGGAGCACATCCAACAGAGTGGATGTGTCCTCCGACGGCTGGAGAGTCCCCCCCACCTCGCTCGCCGTCGAGGACCTCCGGCGACGATCTGGAGGTGGCTGGAGGCTCCGGAGGGCAACGGCGCGACAGCTCTGAGGTCCTGTAGGCTCGCGGCGGGAAGGTCGGGAGGTCCTGGGTGCTCCGGAGCGGTGCGATGGCTGGGTGCGTCGAAGCGACTGTCGTTGGGGTCTTCTCCGGCGAGGCACGTGGCTGCGGCGCTCGGGGAGTCATGGCGCGGATCCAGGGGCGTGGTTGTTTCCGCTGGTGTCTGAGGATGCTGGGGGTACGCTCGGACGGCTGCGCGAGGCGCGGGGGCGTCGGGGACGCGCGGACAGTGGAGCGCCGGTCATCCTCTCCGGTGCTGGCGACCGCCGGGCGATTTCCGACGATCCTCGTGGAGGCGGCTGGAGGTTCCGGAGCGGCATGGTGGGGCCCGGTGAGCGTCGCAGGGACACGGCGAGGCTGATGGAAGCGTCGCGGGTGGCTAGGGTGGTTCCAGGAGTTCCTCCCACCTCGCGCTCCGGCGAGGGGACTGCGGCGGTGGCTGGGTAGGTGCGAAGCGTCGGAGCCAAGGCGGAGCGGCGTGGAGAGGCTCGGCGGACTCGCGGGGGAAGCACGGAGCTTCCTGGGCCGTTGGCGCGGGGCGACGCGGACTGGCGCACGCGGTTGGGATGCTCGGTGGCGTGCGGCAGCGATGGTGGTGACGGCGAAGGTGCGGGCTGCGGAGGCTCTTCCGGCGACGGAATCACAGAGGAGGAGAGGAGAGGTGGAGGAAGGGGGAGGAGAGGCCCCCGAGGGGCCTGCCTGCAGGCGGGGCTCCGTCGGTGATGGTGAACCCATCGCCGGAGGAGTGCCGGCAGCCCGCAAGGAGAGGGGAAGGCCCCTCCGACGCGACCTTGGACAGATCTTCAACCTATAAGCCTACTGTGGATGAAAGGAAATGATAGTGTGAAGGATTACCTGTCGCGCGGGGTGTCTCCTCCGGCGGCTTGACGGCAACCTCCTCCGGCGGCTCTGGTTCTGGTTGTGCTGGGTCATGGTTCGCAAGTGCTTGGGAAGGTCGTTTGCTGGTGGCTCACGCTCGTGGTTTCTGGCTAGTGCGTGAGGAGGTGGCTCGTGGTTTCTCTCGTTGGGGGGAATGGTCAGGGATGGTTGCTGCTAGGATCACCCGGTCGGTGGGATGGCTGGGTCAGGGGAAGGAAAAAAGATCCTCCTTCCCCTTCTCATTCCTCAGATCAAAAGGCTTTTCTCTTCTCTCCCATTCAGGGGAACGGGAAAATCCGCCAAATCTCCCCCAGATCGCGCAGACAGCCCGAGATCGCTTCCCCCCTGATTCTTTCCGTTTTTGTTTTTGATTTTAAATGACGCGGGCTTTTTCTTTTCCTTTTTTTTTTGTGTTGTTTTGTTTTGTTTTTTTGGTTTTTATTGTTTTAATTTTTTTTGTGATTTTAATTATGGTCTTTGAATTTTATTATTTTAAGTTGAATTAAATGATTTTAATTAGGTTTTGAATTTTATTATTTATGTTTAATTAAATGATTTTAATTAGGGTTTGGGTTTTATTATTTAAAATTTAATTAAGTGATTTTAGTTTGAGCTTGGGTTTTATTATTTTAAGTTTAATTCAGTGATTTTAATTTTGGGATTTAAGGTTTTATTTTGAAATTAGGGTTTTGAGTTTTAATTAGGGTTTATTTAGGGATTTTGAGTTAATTAGGGTTTATTTATGGATTTTTGGATTTATTAGGGTTTATTTATTTATTAATTGGGATTTTTGTGTTTATTTGGTTTTTTGGATTAATTAAGGTTTTTTGAATTTTTATTAATTGAGGTTTTCAATGGATTTTCACTTTGATTAGGGTTTTTACTTATTTATTTGGATTTTAATTTCTTTTCACTTGATTAAGGTTTAAAATTTGATTAATTAGGGTTTTATTCGATTTTAAGTTGATTTAAGTGGATTTTAAGTGGATTAGGGTTTTTGTTGGATTTTTTAAATGGATTTGATCAAATTTTATTTAATTAGGGTTTTTATTAGGGTTTCGCGGGATTTTGGGTGGATTTTAATCGGATTTTGTGGTCTATGGATTTTATTTGTTAAATTAGGGTTTTATTGGATTTTTAAGGTGATTTTGACTGGATTAAGTGGGCTTAGGTTGATTTGCTGGATTTTATGTTTAATTGGGTCAGGTGGACTAGTGTGGACCTAATTGGGCATGTGTGGGCTAGGGTTTGGGAGTTTGCTACCAGAGCATCAACCGGAGGAGCCTGCTGCCAAGTGACATCAAAATCGGGGTGTCTACACAATGGTTCGCTTTCCCTAAGTCGTGTATAAAGATTTCTGAATGATCACGAGGTTTTGAAAGCAAATGAAAAGAAAGTTTTGAAATGGCATCTTTTTATGAAGTCTTTCTAACTGCATGTGTGGGTTTTGGCGATTGTGGTTTTCTTGAGACTTTCTGGCAGTGTTTTGACGATTTTGCCGTTGTTTTGGGGCACGTACTGGGTGACATTCCTGTCACTCACACGTGTTTTCCTTCTTCCCTTGTTTCAGGTGCTCAGGAGTAAGTGTAGTCTAGTCTGGTGCGTCCCTTCCGAGTCACTTTTGCCACACACTTGTCTGGGTGTTTAGTTTTATTTACTTAATTCTGTCATTTAGACTCTTTTAGTTGCTTTTGGGTAGTTCTTGTACTGTTGTGTAGCACCAGGGTGTTACAGAGTGGTATCAGAGCCTAGGTTCACTAAGTGCACCAGCTTAGGGTGTCCGGCCTTGTGGCTTTAGTTAGACTGCTCGATTTGCATGGGATCATAACACCTGATTTGTTTGTCTGGTTGCTTGTTTGTTTGCTTGTAGCGGCAGCAAGATGCCGCTTAGATGTCGGGGCAGAGGCAAGACTCTCGCAGTTAGCTCTGGTGAGGAGCAGGACAGTGGTTGGGGAGGTCTTCGGCTGGAGCTGATCTACATGATGCAGGGTTTTGCTCAGACTTTCGGCAGGAACAACACAGATGGGACCAAGGCAGACCCTTGGCTTAAGCAGTTCCGCCGATAGAGTCTGCCGACTTTTGATGGCAAGGGCAAGCCAGAGGATTGTGAGGCCTGGTTGCTCGAGGTTGAGAAGGTCCTGGAGGGCATGGAGTGTCCAACTGAGAAGTGAGTTCGTTTGACTACCTTTCAGTGTAAGGGAGACGTCGACTAGTGGTGGAGAGCTACCTGCTGTATGAAGTTCCCTAACGCTGACCTGTTGATGATTTCGTGGGAGGATTTCCGAGAAGCCTTCTACGAGAAGTACTTTCTTGTATTTGAACGGGATCGACTGGACTGAGAATTTTGGAACCTGAAGCAAGGTAGCATGACCATAGCTGGATATAAGGCGGCCTTCACCAGATTAGAGCAGTTCTCACAGGAATTTGACACTGAACAGCGTAGAGTCAAGAGGTTTATGGAGGGATTGACTCCAGCACTCAGATCGAGGGTCTTAGGCTACGAATACCCCACTTGACTAGAGTAGTGGAATTGGCGGCCCGTTATGTGGAGGACCGTCGATTTTTCTTGGAAGATCACCCCAAGGGCGAGGGGAAGGCATTTGCTCCACGGTCTGTCACTTCAGGGAGGCAGAGCTCAGGTAGTTCTGGGAGCACTGGGAAGAAAAGGAAGGAGTGCATCGAGTCTGTTGCTGGGAGAAGAGCTGGATACAGTCAGGCTGGTTCGAGCAGTGGCCTGGAAAAGAAGAAATCCTGTTATATCTGTGGGCGCCCGAGGCATATAGCAGCACAATGTTACCATCGACAGCGGAATCATGAGAAGATGGTCTGCTACAACTGTGGAATGTCTGGGCATATTCTGCGAAATTGTCCTAATCCTGTAAAGCCAACTAAGGACACGCCCCGTCAGCTAACCAGAGGGCGAGTGTTCTCCATATCTGCTCCTGATGCTGGTCCATCGGGGGATGTAGTGGAGGGTAAGGAGTAGAGGCATGTTTGATTTGTAACCTTTTCCTTTTATGCACTACAGTATCTGGTACTTTCCCTTTGAGCTTGTTGTTTCTGTTGTAGTATTGTGTTGTTGTTGATGGATATTATGTGTTATCTAGGTTCCTTTCTTGAGGCTGACCGTATGGCTAAAGTCCTGTTTGACTCGGGGTGTTCCTTTTCATTTATCTCTGAGTCCTTTGCTGCGGAGGTTGGGGACCGACCAGCCAGATTGGCCTTCCATCTTGATGTGGTGACCCCTCTGGGAGAGCACAACTTAGCATGGAAGTATTTGCGGTCAGTTAGTGTGAAGTTAGGGGACCAAGATTTTAGAGTTAGTCTGATTGTAATGGATATGCAGGAATATGACATCATCTTGGGGATGGACTGGTTGTTGCAGCATTCAACCATTATTGATTGTGCCAAGAGGAGAGTCCTGGTCGAGTGTCTAGGCCAGGGATGGTGTGCGGTGCAACGAACCATGCCCGGGGAACAGAAGAAGATGATTTCAGCAATGAAAGCCTACCGCCACTTATCTAGGGGATGTATGGAGTATTTGGCGAGTGTGACAATGTTTTCTTCTCCAGTTTTGAGGGTGCAGGACATACCCGTGGTTCAGGAGTATCTCGATGTTTTTCCTGAGAACTTGCCTAGGATGCCGTCGCACCGGGATGTTGAGTTCTAGATCGATTTGGTGCTAGGAACTAGCTCCAGTTCGAAGGTTCCTTACCGGATGGCACCAGCAGAGTTGAGGGAGCTTAATAATCAGCTTTCGGAGTTGCTGGACAGAGGATTTATTAGACCGAGTGTGTCACCTTGGGGTGCATCGGTGCTGTTTGTGAAGAAGAAGGATGGTTCACTCCGCCTCTGTATTGATTATCGGATGCTGAACCAGATCACAATCAAGAATAAATATCCTATGCCTAGGATTGAAGATTTGTTTGATCTGCTTCAACGGGCTTCAGTCTTCTCGACGATTGACTTGAGATCGGGGTATCACCAGCTACGGATCCGGGAAACTGACGTGCAGAAGACAGCTTTTCATACCCGGTATGGCCACTGTGAGTCTTTGGTTATGCCATTTGGGTTGACTAATGCACCAGCTGCTTTCATGGACTTGATGAATAGGGTGTTCAGACCCTACCTAGATCAATTAGTTGTGGTATTTGTTGATGACGTGCTGGTATATTCCCCTGATGTGCAGACTCACCAGACACACTTGAGAATGGTGTAAGAGACTTTAGGGCAACACCAACTATATGCGAAGTTCTTTAAGTGTGAGTTTTGATTGGAAGAAGTCACATTCCTTGGCCACATCATTTCAGGCGAGGGAATTAAAGTGGACCCTGCCAAGGTTGAGGCAGTTAGTAGTTGGGCCAAACCCAAGACCGTGACTAAGATCAGAAGTTTTTTGGGCTTGGCTGGTTATTATAGAAGGTTCATACAGGATTTCTCCTAGATTGCAGCACCTTTGACCAGATTGACACAGAAAAAGGTTCCTTTCATTTGGGACTGGCACTGCGAGGAGGGCTTCAATGAGTAGAAGACTCGACTGGTCACATCTCCAGTTCTGACGCTACCATCGGGGAGTGGAGGCTTTGCAGTGTACTGTGATGCTTGTGGGACAGGATTAGGATGTGTGCTAATGCAGCATGGACGAGTTGTGGCGTATGCCTCACGCCAAATGAAGAACCACAAAAGGAACTATCCCACTCTTGACTTGGAGATGGATGCAGTGGTGTTTGCCCTGAAAATTTGGAGACATTACCTGTAAGGTGAGCAGTTTGAGGTATTCACAAACCACCAGAGCTTAAGGTATATCTTCACTCAGAAGGATTTGAATCTGAGGCAGAAAAGATGGGTAGAATACCTCAAGGACTATAACTTTAGCCTATCCTACAATCTGGGGAAGGCTAATGTGGTCGCTGATGCCCTGAGTAGGCGCACTCACTTGATGTCCAGTTTGATGATCAAGGAGTGGTGTATGCTAGAGGATTTGGTTGGATGCTGACCGTTGCGGCAGTCTCAGGGACTAGTAGGAGCTTGGGTAGCAAACATGTCTGCTCGCCTAAGGTTACTGGGAACTATTGTAGCTGCTCTGCAATTGGACCCCTTTGTGCAGGAGATTTGGGCTAAGCAAGAGGCGAGAGAAGTGCCTCGTTTCTCTATTGGTGCAAATGGAGGACTCAGGTGTGATCTGTGCTTGTATGTGTATTAGGTGGAGGATGTGAAACAGAGACTACTTGATGAAGCCCATCAATCTAAGTATTCAATTCATCCCGGGAGCACCAAGATGTAGAAGGATCTGTAGAGAAATTTTTATTGGCCTGGAATGAAGAGAGAGATAACTGAGCATGTGATGAAGTGTGCAACCTACCAAATGGTGAAGACTGAACACCAGAAGCCTGGGAGAATGTTGCAACCTTTGGATATTCCGGTGTGGAAATGGGAGCATGTATCCATGGACTTTGTGACGGGACTGCTCAAGACCAGGAGAAAGAACGACACTATCTGGGTGATCGTGGATCGTCTCACAAAGTTAGCACATTTCTTACCTATGAGGGTGAATCTCCCATTAGCTTAGTTGGCAAAGTTGTATGTGGCTGAGATAGTCTGACTACATGGGGTGCCAGTGTCCATTGTGTTTGATAGGGACACCAGGTTCACATCTAGATTCTGGGGAGCATTATAAGAGGCTTTTGGCACCATTTTACATTTCAGTACGGCCTTCCATCCTCAGACAGACGGGCAGACTAAGAGGACTATCCAGATCCTAGAAGACATGTTGAGGGCCTGCACCATGGACTTTAGGGGGAGTTGGGAAGATCATCTACCGTTGATCGAATACGCCTACAACAACAGCTACCATTCTAGCGTAGGTATGGCGCCGTATGAGACGTTGTATGGCAGACCTTGTAGAACACCTACCTGTAGGAATGAAGTAGGCGAGAGGCAGCTTGTGGGCCCAGAGATTGTGCAGCAATATGCAGAGAAGGTGGACCTGATCAGGAAGAGACTAGCGATTGCACAGAGTAGGCAAAAGAGTCATGTTGATCGGAGGCGCAGACCGTTGGAGTTCGAGGTTGGAGGCTTCGTCTTCCTTATGGTGTCACCAACGAAAGGCATATTCAGATTTGGAAGGCAGGGAAAGTTGAGCCCTCGCAATATTGGACCCTTCAGGATAATCAGAAGAGTCAGGGAAGTTGCCTACCAGTTGGACTTGCCTCCAGAGTTCTCGGTGTGCACAGTGTGTTCCACGTCTCGATGTTGAGGAAATGTTTGGCCGCAGCGTCCCAAGTGATTCCAGTTCAACCGGATGAGCTGCTGGAAGATCTGACCATGGTGGAGGACGTTGTACAGATCCTTGATAGGAAGGAACAGATCCTCAGGAACAAGGTGATCCCTCTTGTGCTAGTCCAATGACAGCACCATGGTGTTGAGGAAGCAACTTGGGAGCCAGAGGCGGACATGCTGTCCCAGTACCCCCATTTGTTTGATCAGTGAATTTCGAGGGTGAAATTCATTTGAGGGGGGTATGATGTTACATCTGTGCCTGATTTTCCATTTAATATAAACCATGGAATTTCTTGTACTATTTGTATATGGTTTTGTGCTCCTGGTTTTTCCCTTGTGGTGTGACTTCTTTAGCTTGTGCGTCTGTGATGCAATTGGGGCCCATGTTTAGGGGTGAGACCCACTTGGATTTGAGCTTGGACCTGCTCAAGAGCCCAACCACGCCCGTGACCCTCCTTTCTTTTCTTCTCCATGCCCGTGACCTGCGATCGGTCTT
Source organism: Posidonia australis (assembly GCA_024699735.1). Classification (NCBI taxonomy): domain Eukaryota; kingdom Viridiplantae; phylum Streptophyta; class Magnoliopsida; order Alismatales; family Posidoniaceae; genus Posidonia; species Posidonia australis. Next base: position 2,040 of record JAMKQA010034904.1, on the reverse strand, counting down.
CTCTTACGCGTATGGCCTAGCAGGAGGGCAGCTCGTCCCGTCCCCTCTAGAGCAGAGAGGCTGGTAGCTGAACGACGGGATCTGAGGGATGGCAGGCACGAAGGTGGCTTTAAAGGGGGCGTGCAGCGCGGGGGTAAGTAGGAGAAACCAGAGAGTGGGAGAGAGCGAGTGCAGAAACTAAGGGGAGGCCGTGCGTCGGAGGAGAGCGTGCGAGCGGAGATACGTCAGTGCCGTGCATCACCGGAGCTCGAGGGCACGCGAGGCTCGTCGAAGCCAGGTACTCGTCCCCCTCCATTTCCCTTTCCTTGGTTGTGGCAAGTTTAGGTTAAGGGATAAAGCATGGATAATGATGTTAAAATCATGCAAAAATAGGGTAATTGTTGGGAATGAGATGAATAATGTGTTTCTTCTGATATCATGTTGAATCATGGGTGTTTCTTGGGATTTTTGTGGGTATTTTTGTTGCATGCTACAGTGATTCCATATGAGTCTTATGCCTTTGTGAATTTCTATAGAACAGCATGCTTTATGGTTTTATATTTGGATTGAGGTGTTTTGAAGTAGACTTGGAGGTCTACACCCCATGTTTTATTTTTAATTTTTGTGGTGTTTTAGAGGGATCCGCTCCTTACTCCCACTTTGGGGAGAAGAGACGACGGAGGTCGGGGAGGTTTTTTGCAATTGCAGAAAACGGTATGCCGAACTGGGTTAGGTATGCCGAAATGCTGCCAGGTGGTTCCCTGGACCATTGATTCGAACGACCGGGGGAAATTCGGTCTATCAAATCAGGGGATTTTGGACGACCGGATGATTTCGTTCGACCGTTCTGGCAGGGGACTGATAAAACTGACAGGGATTCGGAATATCGAAATATTTTGGTCGACAGAATCAGGGATTTTCGGTCGACCAGGACCCTATTCGGTATGCCGAATCAAGACCTAGGACTATATTTAGAAATGCTTGGTAAAATATTGATAAATTTGGATAAATACATGATGAATGCATGAGATGCATTGAAATGATTTATGAAATTTTGCATGTGGATATGTTGTTTTAATGATGCTTTCCATGAATGGTAAAACATGATTTATGTGGATTATTGTGGACCCATGTTAGGGGTAATGGCATGGTACAATGACCATGAATGAATGATTGGGGTTCCTTTTGAACCATAAATGATAATGTGACGCACAATGCGTGAGATTTATAAAGAGTTTTATGAATGAAAAGAATGGTTTTGTCAAATGTTTTGAAAAGAGAAATTGCATATGGTTTTAAAGAGATTTTTGAAGTTGTAGGAACCACAGTTAGACCAGGGCTTGCCAACAGGGGTAGTGAGACCTCTAGAGATGTCGAGGACGTGTCCTTGGTTGTGATTGCCGAGTTTACGGTCTGGGATAGGAGCCTCGAGACTGTGGTGGTACTGTAGGACCCGGGGCATGGTAGACCCGGACTACCCTCATTGTCGGTGCTGGTCGGGTCTGGGGTTAGATCCCCAGGTGCTCAGGCACCAAGGCGTCACGAGGACGCACTCCGTGCTTGTACCAGCGAGGGTACATTTGAGGCTGCGGCTGGGGCGATTGAACTTCAGGGTACATGATGTTCCTATAAAAATACAATGTATTCGTCATACATGGCACTTATTGTTAGAAATAGTGCATTATTTTTATGATAACTTAAATCATTGCAAGTTTATATTTTCATAAATATTAAAGGATGAAAAGATTATAAAACGTATATACTCAAAAATATGATTGGAGATATACCAGTGTTTTTCGGTATAATTCTCAATTGTATGCAAGTGTTTTTCAAAGTAACAGAAACGACATACCGGAGTCAAATCGGCATACCGTTTCAATAAAAAATGGTATGAACAACGGCATTCCGCTAGATGAAAAGAAGAACTGAAAACGGCATCCCAAAGTTTAAGCGGCATACCGTTTCAGTAAAAAATGGTATGTGCATTGGAACTCCGGAACAGATGAGGAGATGAAGACAAAGCTAAACAACGGCATACCGTAAGAAAACGGCATACCGTTT
>JAMKQA010034900.1:0-13511 GCA_024699735.1 Posidonia australis | reverse complement strand
TTGTCTTTGTTGTTTTTTGCATGATTTTTCATGTATATGGTTTTCCTTGTCTTCCATAATAGACTAGGTGGCGACTCCTTTTGTTTTGCTTTTTTCGACGTGATTTTGTCGTCCGATTTCGCATTCTTTTGCGGAATCTCCTCGCCGGCATGGTTACACCTACCGATTGGGCAGTTAGGGCTATCAGCCCACTGATGAGTTGACGGTCATTACCGGATAGTTAGGACTATCAGCCCGCTGATGAGTTGACGGACTCATTGCCGGATAGTTAGGGCTATCAGCCCGCTGATGAGTTGACAAAATCATTATCAGATAGTTAGGGCTATCAGCCCGCTGACGGGGGCATCAAGATTCGTCCATCTGAGGCAAACCTAGGATGAGACAATCTAGACTTCGTCTGGTAGTCTAGTGGAAGATGGAAAAGGTGGCCTTGAATCTGCCAGTCAGGATCGGAATTCAAAGGAAAAAGGGTGGCACCGAGATTCACCCGTCCGGATCGAACATGGGATGGGACCATCTAGACTCCGTCCGGTAGTCTAGAAGAAGATGGAAAGGTGGCCTTGAATCCGCCAGTCAGGGTCGGAATTCGAAGGTAAAGGGGTGGCACCGAGATTCGTCCGTCCGGATAGAATCTGGGATGGGACAACCTAGACATCGTCCGGTAGTCTAGAAGAAGATGGAAAAGGTGGGCCTTGAATCCGCCGGTCAGGGTCGGAATTCAAAGGCAAAGGGTGGCACCGAGATTTGTCTATCCGGATAGAATCTGGGATGGGACAATCTAGACTCCGTCTGGTAGTCTAGAAGAAGATGGAAAAGGAGGGCCTTGAATCTGCTGGTCAGGGTCGAAATTCAAAGGCAAAGGGTGGCACCAAGATTCGTCCGTCTAGATAGAATATGGGATGGTACAATCTAGACTTCGTCCGGTAGTCCAGAAGAAGATGGAAAAGGGGGGGCTTAAATCCGCTGGTCAGGGTCAGAATTTAAAGGCAAAAGGTGGCACCGAGATTCGTCCGTCTGGATAGAATCTGGGATGGGACAATCTAGACTCCGTCCGGTAGTCTAGAGGAAGATGGAAGAGGGGGGCCTTGAATCCGCCGGTCAGGGTCAGAATTCAAAGGCAAAGGGTGGCATCGAGATTCGTCCGTTTGGATAGAATCTGGGATGGGACAATCTAGACTCTGTGCGGTGGTTTAGAGGAAGATGGAAAAGGGAGGCCTTGAATCCACCGGTCAGGGTCAAAATTCAAAAACAAGGGGTGGCACCGAGATTCGTCTGTCCGGATAGAATCTGTGATGGGACAATCTAGACTCCGTTTGGTAGTCTAGAGGAAGTGGAAAAAGGGGGGCCTTGAATCCACTGGTCAGGGTCGGAATTCAAATGCAAAGGGTGGCACTGAGATTCGTCCGTCCGGATAGAATCTGTGATGGGACAATCTAGACTCCGTCCAGTAGTCTAGAAGAAGATGGAAAAGAGGAGCCTTGAATCCACCAGTCAAGGTCAGAATTCAAAGGCAAAGGGTGGCACCGAGATTCGTCCGTCCGGATAGAATCTGGGATGGGACAATCTAGACTCCGTCTGGTAGTCTAAAGGAAGATGGAAAAGGGGGGCTTGAATCCGCCGGTCAAGGTCCGAATTCAAAGGCAAAGGATGGCACCAAGATTCGTCCGTCCGGATAGAATCTGGAATGGGACAGTCTAGACTCCGTCTGATAGTCTAGAAAAAGATGGAAAAGGGGGGCCTTGAATCCGATGGTTAGGGTCAGAATTCGAAGGCAAAGGGTGGCACCGAGATTCGTCCGTCTGGATAGAATCTGGGATGGGACAACCTATAGCGGTCCCACAGCCCAATTAGAAATCCAGACAAGTAGGGGAGAGCACCTAGCTGGAGCACCAATGTGGAGCACTTGTTTGGAGCATCGAGCTGGAGCACTACAGTGGCACACCTAGCTGGAGCACTAGGCTGGCACACTTACCTGGTGCACCTACCTAGCGCACCAAGCTGGCGCGCAGCCATTTCGCAGACTACTGGCTGCTGGCTTTCCACCTCCCATGGCTATTACCTCCACCAACAAATATGCCTTGGAATCTTCCCAGGCTCTTCGTTTACGAGGCTCCTTGTACCCTTAGGAAATCCTATATAAGGACCCCTATAGGCAACCATTAGAAGAGGTTAGAAACCTTGATTTCAGCAATCCTGATCTGAGCAAGCATCTTGGGCAAGCCGTATACACTCTCCAGCAACCTATTCTCGTTTTCTGGAGTATTCCCTTGCATTCCAAAGCATCCTCGGCCCTTCCAAAGCAACAGGGATTCCTCTATCTTTGATATTTCAAGAATGAACATCTTAGGAGGTAGGTCCTTTCTTTCCCTTCTTCTATAATTTCAGCTCTTGCACCAAGCTAAAACATGCCATGCATTCAAATATAATCTGATTTTGATTGTTGTCTACATAAGAGTTTTATGATGGGATTGTTTGTTTCCTGTGCAAGATATTCAACATGTAAATCTGCGTGATAAAAATCTGCACCTTGTAGTTCTCATGAGTTGCTTTTCTTTTTCCTATTTTCTTACATGAGAAATCCTAGTTCATGTACATGTATGCTAGGAAAGATGCAGTAGATATGTTCTTTATGTATCCATCATGCATATGGTTTGTTCAATTTGTTTTCTCATTTCCTATCTTTTAGAATCCCATGCAAGTATATGCATCCCATAAACCCATGATTTAATATGATTTGGAATCAAAAGATAAAGACATACATTTGCTAGGGTGTTATCATGTTTTAGTCTTTCATCCTCTGCATAAACTGATTTGGGTTAAAGAATAGTCATTCATTCTCTGAATCTGAACCAGATTCTAGATTAGGCTGCATTCTGATTCAGCCATTCTGGGGAGCACCATTCTGGAGCACCAGAGTGGTGCACCAACCCGGAGCACCACTCTGGCTTACCATTCAGGTGCACTAGACTGGTCAAAGAGCAAAACACTCACTTTTGCATCCCTGTTTGCATAGTTTTCCAATGACTTTGTGTTCGATTCTTTTGCTGCTGGTTCTCTGATATTCCATGGTTTTGCATGCATATTTACAACTCTAAACAAGATTGTTTTCTAGTTGTTTTTCTCCCTGTGAATGTTCAATCCATGGCTAAAATCTGGTAGGCTGGTTGCCTTTACTCCAATATGGAGAACCTTGTGCATCAGCCCATGATCCAGAGACCTGGCTGAACCTTCTTGCATAAATTTTGGCATCAATAGGGTGGGGTCTTGTGTGAGGCTACTAGCCCTTGAGCACAAGATCCACAAGTCATTACACTTGCATTTCTTTCACTTTTTAAGTTTATCTTTCAAGTTTTGCAAAGGATTTTACATGGCATGATTTTCTGGAATGCATTCATATGTGACTTTGCACTGCATGGATTTTTGTATTTGCTTTGGCACATCTTTCTGGCCTACACAAGAGCACGTAGGTGGCGCACCAGACTGGAACACCAGTTTGGCGCACCAAGTAGGCGCATCAGCTTGTTTTCAATAGCATACTACAACTTTTGCATAGCTTTCTAGCATAATTTCTTGCTTCGATTTGCTTCTGCATTTTTTCTGGTTTTCTTCCATGATATGTCAGGAAGACAAAACTCTGTTTTTAGCCCTTTTTCATGCATATTAGACTACATTTGGCATATAGTAAAGCAAGGATGAAAAATCGCACAAAATACTTAGATCCCTGATCTTATTTATGCAATGTCTTTGCATCGACACTTGACCCGATATGTGGGCGATACTTCTGAGCATTTGGACACACCCCTGCACATCATGCACCCTTATTTAGCATAAAACACCACTCACTTAGCATGGCATGGCATATCGCCCTCGGGTGTACAATAAGGTCTGAAAAGCCGACGTTTCATAAGCAAATGAGAAACCTATACAAGACCGATTTATCGGGCGCACGAGGGTGCCTAATACCTTCCTCGTGCGTAACAAGGATCCTTACCCATTTCTGGTTTATGACCTGCTTTTCCATTGCATGATTAGCATGTATTATATGGTTTTCCTTGTCTTCCATTTTAATAGACTAGGTGGCGACTCCTGCATTTGCATTTTTATTTTATTGCTTTTTTTGTCGTGACTTTGCTGATCCTCGTGAATTTTGGCCTATCACGCCAAAGTCCTCGAGGCTGTCGCCAGCATGGTTACAGGAACTGGCGACTCCACTAGGGATAACTAGATCCCAGCTTTGTTTTGGTTTCTCCTTCGCTTCGGCTTTTCTCCTTGCTTGCCTTTTCCATGCCTTGCATTGGTTATCCTTTTAAGTGGTGTCTTTTTGCATGCATGCCTTTGTAATGTTGTTCATTCCTTTTACACACTTTTGCTATGCCATCACTATTGCTCATGTTTTGCACCTACTCTTGCATGATAATTCATGGCAAATTGCATGTTTATTTCCTTTCTTGTATATGCCATGCCTAGGAGATTAGAGACGTGTTTGCTTCCCCTTTTGGTTAATTAAAAAAACATAAAAACCAAAATCAATAAATCAGGCAAACTAGTGACAAATTGCAAATTTTCCCCACAGTTTAATAAGCTTGCAAGTAAAAAAACTCAAAGCATACTTTGCATACATCATATAGGGCATGCATCTTCTCCTCTCCTAGGATCGCCTATATAGTCTGCGAAGGACATTTTTCGGTGGCTCATCCTATGGCTTTGGCGTGGGATGAAAAATCGGGTTTGTCCCCCTTTATCTGGGGTCGTGTCGGTGTAGTAGAGGGTACAGCCTACTGCTTTGGCAGAGGTTGAGGCCCCGAAAGCACCACCCGTTCACTACCTAGGCTATGGCCAGGATTTAGAACGGGGACCTTACTTTTTCTAAACTCAAGTCGGAGACCTATTCACCCTTATGTGAACCTAGAGTAGACAGCTCAATAGGACATCCCTAGATTGTGAGAGAGTGCATACTAGGGGCATTCATTTGCATCTCATACCACCATAAACTTTGCATCTTTTCTAACTTGTTTGTTTATGTGCATAGGATTTCTAATCTTTGAGTTTCCTTAGCCTAAGCTCAAGATCTTTCCTTTCGCGAACTCTATTTGCGACCCTATTTTCGATCGCGTCTCCCGAGTTATCTGTCACTTCCGACGATAGCTCATCCTAGGATCCGTCCTATCCTTCCTAGCCGCAGTCCAATCCTTACTCGCTCGCAATCCACGATGGCCCAGCATGCCAGCGAGTCCCTTTCCCTTGCTGTCCAGGAGGAGGTCCCCGTCTCGGGATACTCTTCCTTTGTGTCTGTTTCAGTCATCACTGCTGCCTCCACCTTTGCCTTAGCTTCTGGAGGACCTCCACCACCTCATATCCGTGTCCCGGTGGCAACCCCGCCTTCGGGGTCACCTGCCTGGTCTTCTCCTGCTGTTGGGGCCACAGCAGTTGAGTCTGTTTCTCCTCAGGGCTATGTGTTTACTAGCCTTCCTCCCACTGCGGCTGTTTTAGTAGTAGCCACCTCCCAGTTCGGTCAACGGGGATCTCAGCCTCTTGTTTCACCCCTGGTCTTGCCTCCTTCTCTTGGAGCCACTAGTGACGATCCCGTTACCGCGCAACTGCAACAAATGTCGGCCCTTGCCCAGTAATTGCAGGGATTAGCACTGGCGCTCTAGCCCTTTTCAGCTCTGTCCTTCCCGGCTCCCGAGTTGCCTGTGCAACCGGCATTAGGATCACAATCTACACTCCCCCCACAGCCGTCGCCGTCCCTCATCTCTCCGATGATAGGGGTGTCGACATTACCCTTTGTTACACCAGCACAACATGCATCCCTCCTATCTAGTGGTCAGTGGGAGCACAGCCCACCGTGAGAATTGTACCGGAGAGCATCCCGGCCAAACAGCTCTTGCCTCCACACTCTACATCACTTATTGCACCACCTCCTGCATTATCCTCACCCTTGTACCACACACAAGGTTCATCTTCTGTCCCACAGCACACTGCACCCATGCACGGGTACACTGGCCATCTTGCCATGGCACCAGACAGCAGAATGGTGGATCCGGAGGAGCCCTTAGGGGCGACCCATACAGTGTACGCGGCACCCGCCTCTGCTACACAATCCACAGCTGCAGTAGCTCTAGAAGCTCTCCTCGCGAGAGTAAACGACCTGGAGTGCACTCTCCGGCAAGTGCAAGGAGGGGACCGCCGGTCCTACCAATTCCGGGACCTCTGTTATTTCCCAAAGGTGACTATCCCCTCGAATTTCCAAATCCCGGAAGTCGACAAATATAATGGTAGGGGTTGCCCCATTTCCCATTTGAGAGCCTTTTGCGGAGACCTCGCTCAGCTCCAGGCTGACGAAAGGTTGTTAATCCACCTGTTCCAGAAGAGTCTCACGGGGCCCGCGTTGAAGTGGTTCACTTCCCTCAACATGGCCACCATCAAGACTTGGGACGACCTTACGCAGGCATTCCTGGAACAGTATTCCTTCAATCTCGACTTAGTCCCCAAGCGGGAGGACTTGGTCTCTATCAAGCAGAGGCCCCAAGAAACATTTGGGGAATATGTTGCACGATGGCGCTCCTTGGCTTCATAAGTCAAAGATAGACCCTCCGATGAGGAGTCTATTGAGATTATAATCCGAGGAACACAACCAGCGGTCGGGGCTCTGCTTAGCATCCAACCTGTCACCACCTTCTCGGCACTGCTTTGGGCGGGCGCCCGTGTTGAGAGTTCACTGTGCGGCGGCAGTTTTCTTGCACTCTCAGCATTTGCCAAGCAGGCCATTGCCTCACATAGTGGCCCTAGCAGCAGCAACAGCAAAAACAACAACACCAATCCACCCAGGAGGCGGGATCCCTCCAAAAATACTGTTTCTTATATCAGATACCCTGCTGCTCTGGCAAATGTCTACTCGCCCCCGCAACGCCAAGTAGTTTATGCACCCACGCCTACACCTAGAGCACAGCATGCATCACACATTACCCCCACTGCCACACCAGTATACCCTAACCCACCGGCTAGGACGCGCCCACCGTTGGTACATCTACAGCCGAAGCGACAACGCCGTGACAAGCGCCACTATACCCCTTTAGTGGAGCCTTTGAGCATGGTATTTCCCAAAGTCGCATCCCTGCTGAGGCTGCCTGAGGTGCTCCCTCCGCCTAATCCGCTGCCAGCCTGGTACAACGCCAATGCGTTCTACAATTTTGATCGGGTGGCCGGCCACTCGACGGATAATTGTTTGACACTCAGGGACGCTATCCAGGATTTTATTGACCAAAAGGTCATTGTGATTAATACCCAGGCAGCCGGCCCAGCACACACGCCAATGGCCGCCCCAGCATAGCCAACACACCCTAGCATAGTCAGTCAACCCTTGCCACAACATTCATCTCCGGGAGCGCCAGGTTCCTTGGGAGTCAATTTTGTTTCTTCTGCTTCTTTCTCTTCTTCTCCTTCTGAGTCTATCTCTTCCCCTATCCGCCCAACTGACTTGATTCATCTTGAGTCGTCCCCTTTTACCCACCAGTTGTATCATTCTTTCCTCGATAACTCCGAGGAATCTATTTTTTATGATCCACCCTGTCATCGAGCCGGAATACTCTGAGGTGCCACCTGTAGTATATCCCCAGCCACCAACTCCAGTCTATTTAGCAGCCTGGCCCCAAACTAGGCCAAGCCAGCCAACACACCCTCAGGCCCACCGATATCCTCACCAATACTCCCAGCATTCTCAGGTTTACACCCCTACTCGCCCATATCCTTCAACCGCACCTGTACAATTAGCAGCCCGTTCCCCAGTTGTTGTAACTCTGACCCATGACATGTGTCGTGTCCCTTACAATCATGCCACAGGGATGTGTGCAGAAGTGACACGATCTGGTAGAGTATACAAACTCCCAACAGCTAGGCCTAACCCCTCAACCTTAACCCCTAACTAGTTACAAGCTCAGCCATCTAGGTTACCAGCACCTATAGCAGCAGCCCCTGCCCAATTCCAAGCACATTCTCCTCAACCACCTATGCCTCGAGTAGCACCATCCAATCCTACCACTAGCAGCCAACCTTCAGCTAACATCACTGCCCAGCTTAAGAAGGTTAAAGCCGACATTTCCATTTGGGACCTAATCCATACATCGGTTGAGCATAGAGAAGCTTTCCTTAGAGTTTTTCAGGCAGCCCGTGTATCCCAAACTATAAAGCCTACTACCCTAGAAAGCATGGTAGGAATGATAGCGGCACCTCAGGTTATCTCCTTCTCTAGCCTAGAGTTACCTCCCTCTAGCACCAATCATAATTCTCCCTTGTTCATCACCGTGCAATATCAAAGCTTCTGCATCCCTCTCACATTGGTGGATAATGGAGCAGGCCTACATGTCTGTCCCTTGCGCATAGTAAGTGCAATCGGATTCAAGTCCGAGGACATTACACCAGCTGTGAAAGGGATGACAACTTTCGATAATACGCATCATGATGCGCTTGGAGTCCTGATCATTCCCCTGACTATAGGCCCTGCTCGCTTCGACGTAGAGTTCTACGTCGTAGATATTGAACCCTCTTTCAATCTGTTGCTTGGACGCCCTTGGCTTCACAAGCATCAAATCATTCCTTCAACCCTCCATCGTATGATTAAGTTCTGCTGGGATGACAATATCGTTGTTGTCCTGGTAGAAGACATGGAGAAGGTTGAATCTATCTTTGCTCTAGCCCCTCAAACCATTCACTTCGAGCCTAAGCCATCATATGTCCTTTATCGGGTTAACTAGTTTGAGCTAGTTAATTTCATTCCACCCTTAGAGCTTGCCGGCCATTAGGCCACTTCTGTCAACCCCCGTTTGATGGTCGACAACTTGTGTCGCAAATGGGGATACGAGAAAGGATCGCCTCTGGGGCTTTATGGCCAAGGAATTGCCGAGCCGATCGAGGCCGAAGAATGGATTGAGCAAGACGGTTTGGGATATGAGCGGTGCTTCCAGAGGAAGAGATCGCAACGCCATGGTAAGTCTTCTAGGATGATTATTCCACGAGATTTATCCAACTTTATTAGTGCAGGCATTATGGATCCGAACCACAGTTCATATGCAGTGTCAACACCATCAGCTTGGGTTTGTCTAGAGGATTCATATCAGGACAGCAGCCAGCTAGAGCAGTAGGGTACATAATAGGAGATCATGCAGACAGAGCAGTCAGCAGTCCAGATAGTGGCCCAAGAAACAAACTCGGATGATGACATCGGGGATCTGGATCCCTTGTTTCAGGAGCAGCTGGATGTGCTTGCAGAAGACATAGCAGAGCATGATCGCAGGAGGAAAGGCAAAGCAGTTGCCACGGCAGCACCAACAGAAGCACCAATACCACCCCAGGACCAAGTTTCAGTTATGGTCCTGCACGAGACAGACGGAAGGGATGCTAGATCATTAGAGTTAATCTCCTGTCAGTCGGGAGGCGGGTCTAGCTGGTATTGGCAGTATAAGCCTCACCTGGAGGGTGAGAATCAAATCCTTGAAACAAGCATGAGAAGGACAGGCGGCAGTAGTCTCACCAATCTACAGCAAAGCAGCCACCAGCAAGTAGAATTTTGTACAGCTAACAGAAAAAGAGAAAATAGCAAAAAAAATCAAAAAATCAAAATCCAAAAACAAAAATAAGGAGGCATCAACATCAGAAGCAGGGACTCCAGGATCATCCAGACAAGGAGGCAGAAGAAGTAGCACAATGCCGATACAAGAGCACGAAGGTCACTGTGACAGTCCTTAAACGCCATCAGGGCGTAGAATCAGAAGAGGTCTTCTCAGTTGACATAATAGACCCAGCATTTGAAAAAGAAATTCTATCAGAACTAATTGCTAATGAAGAAGAGGATGAGGTCCATGGAGCAGATTATGAAGATGAGCCATCACAAATTCCCTTTTATGATAACGATCCAGAAGGCCCGAACCTTCATGTAGAGGAAGAAACGAAGCTTATCAATATCGGCACAGCAGAAGAAATTAAAGAAACACGCATCAGTGCCAAATTATCACCACAAGCAATGGCAGAGTTTATAACTTTCCTGAAGGAATATGTAGATGTCTTTACATGGAGCTATGATGAGATGGTGGGACTAGATATTGAAGTGGTAGTTCATACATTGCCACTAATACCCAATTCAAAGCCAGTCAAGCAGAAGCTCCGTAGATGGCGACCCTAGTGGCTTTTAAAGCTTAAAGAGGAGATTATGAAACAGCACAAAGTCAACTTCCTCAAAGTCGTGCTGTATCCTGAATGGCTCGCCAATGTTGTGCCAGTGCCCAAAAAGGATGGACGGGTTCGCATGTGCATCGATTATCGAGATCTTAATAAAGCTATCCCCAAAGATGATTTCCCGCTCCCTCACATTGACATTTTGGTAGACAACACTGTAGGGCATAAGATGTTGTCATTTATGGGCGAGTTTTTCGGATACAACCAGATCAGAATGGCTGAAGAAGATATGGAGAAGACATCTTTCATCACTCCATGGGGAGTCTTCTGTTACAGAGTGATGCCATTCGGGTTGAAGAATGCAGGTGCAACATACCAAAGGGACATGACTGCTTTATTCCACGATCTAATGCATCGGGAGGTTGAAGTGTACGTGGATGACATGATTGCTAAATCTAAAGAGCCCGAGGACCATCTCTCCTGCTTGAGAAGTTTGTTTGAGCGCCTACGAAAGTACAAGCTCCACCTGAACCCCAACAAATGTGTATTTGGGGTATCCTCTGGAAAGTTACTGGGTTATATCATCAATCAAAGGGGAATTGAAGTGGACCCTCACAAAGCCAGAGCCATTATTGACATGCCTCTCCCAACCACCGAAAAAGAGATTCGTGGTTTAGTAGGCCGACTACAATATATAAGTAGGTTCATTGCACAGCTTATGCCTATATGTGAGCCCATATTCAAGCTACTAAGGAAAAACGCCCAGACTTGCTGGAATTATGAATGTCAAAAGGCCTTCGATAAAATCAAGCAACTTCTGGTAAAGCCTCCAGTTTTAGTTCCCCCCATGCCAGGACGCCCTCTACTACTATATCTCTCCACAACACAACATTCTATGGGCACAGTTCTGGGTCAGCATGATGAATCTGGGCGCAAAGAGAAAGCTATCTACTACCTCAGCAAAAAGTTCAATGACTGCGAGGTTAAATACAGCCCAATAGAGAAGGTCTGCTTATCTCTGGTGTGGGCCACGCAGCGCCTCCGGCATTATATGATGGCATATCCTGTTTTGTTGTTGTGTCGGCATGACCCTATCAAATATCTATTCCAGAAGCTAGCTTTGGTGGGCAAATGTGTCAAATGGCAGGTGATGTTATCCCAATATGATATCACTTTTGTCACATAAAAATCCATGAAGGGACAAGCCATGGCAGACCATTTGGCCAACTTACCTTTGCCAGAATATCAGCTTTTACAAACTCAGTTCCCAGATGAAGATATATTGTTTGCAATGGGTGAGGAGGAGCTGGAAGGACCTCAGAGTGAGCATCAGTGGTGTCTGTACTTCGATGGTGCAGTCAATAAACGAGGAAGAGGCATCAGTGCAGTTCTAGCAACACCGTAAGGACAGCTTATTCCCTTTGCGAGGAAGCTGACTTTCGAATGCACCAATAACGAAGCTGAATATGAGGCCTATATTTTAGGCTTACAAGTAGCAAGGGACCAAGGCGCCCGAGAACTCCACATATTTGGCGATGCAATGCTGGTTATTTCGCAAGGCAATGGAGACTAGAAGACAAAAAAAAAAAAGCTCGTACTATATCAAAAACATTTGCTGAAATTGACTGAAGAATTTGAAGATGTTAAGTTTTCCTTCATGAAACGAGCCAAGAATGCATATGCAGACGCTCTGGCAACTCTGGCATCGTGGTTATCACTCCCAGAGGCACGGGCTATAGACATTTCAGTCACATGCATCAAACAACCAGCACATTGCATGCATGTTCAAGAGGCGCCATCATCTGCTGAACTGCCTTGGTATAGTGATATTAAAAATTTTCTGGAGTCTGGTAGTTTTCCTCTAGGTATTTCTGCATCAGATAAGAAGACCTTGACACGGTTAGCATATAAATATGTGCTCGGGGCCGGATAGCTATATAGAAGGTCTTATAACCAGATGCTTCTCAGGTGCGTAGACAAAAAGGAGGCGGATATGCTAATGTTGAAAGTCCACGCAGGCACTTGTGGCCCACATATGAATGGGATTCTTCTAGCCAAGAAAATTATGTTGCAGGGATATTTCTGGTCAACTATGGAAATGGACTACTGCCAGTTTGTTAGAAGATGCCATAACTGCCAGATACACGACAATTTTATACATGCTCCCCTGCAATAATTACATAGCATGTCATCACCCTGGCCATTTTCTACTAGGGGAATTGATGTTATCGGGGCCATTCATCTTGCTGCATCCAATGGGCACTGTTACATTCTGGTAGCCATCGATTATTTCACAAAATGGGTTGAGGCGGCATCATATAAGACAGTCACAGCAGCCATTACAGAAAAATTCATCAAGAATAATATTGTCGCCAGATATGGGGTTCCATTTGCTATCATTTCAGACAACGGGACAAATTTCATAGCAAAGAGAGTTGAGGATTTCCTCCAGAGTTGCAAGATCAGGCATCACAGATCCTCCCCCTATCGACCGCAGATGAATGGGGCAGTAGAGTCAGCTAATAAGAATCTGGTGAAAATCTTGAAGAAGATGGCCAAGACTCATAAAGATTGGCATGAGAAGCTACCCTATGCATTATGGGCCTACAGGACCTCCAGCCGGACGTCAACAGGAGCAACACCTTACTCTTTGCTGTATGGCATGGAGGCGGTCCTTCCCTTTGAAGTCGAGATTCCATTGTTAAGGATCTTGAAGGAGGTAGAATTAAAAGAGGCAGAGTGGATACAGGATCGTTGTGTTCAGCTAGATTTAATTGATGAACACAGATTACAAGCTTTGCATCATGCCCAATGCTACCAGAAGTGAGTGGCCCGAGCTTACCAGAAGAAAGTCCATCCAAGAAACTTTGAACCAGGAGACTTGGTTTTGCGTGCCATTCATTTGCCCGATGCACGGGGAAAATTTTGGCCAAACTGGCACGGACCTTTTGTGGTTAAGGAGGCCCTGTCAAGGGGTGCAATCATTCTTGAAGGCATGGACCATAGAGAGCAGTCAGAGCCTGTCAATGCCTCCTACCTAAAGAAGTACTATCAGTGACTCTTAGTCAATCCTTAGCCTTGCAACGTGAGCCATGCATTTTCATGTTTCTTCTTTTCGCTTACTAATATTTTATTGCATTCTAGCATAACAGGAATAATCTTCTGTACCTTTTCTTTTGCATAACATCATCATTGCTCGATGAGGAAAATCGAAGCCTACCTGCGTAAGACATGTCCAGTCCTTCTCCTGTGTTACTACCCTAGAAACTTAGGAGGTGAGGAAGAGATTTCAGTAGAATGGACAGAATGTGCAAATTCCCAGGGGACCTATATCTCCAGAGGGA
>JAMKQA010034898.1:0-13239 GCA_024699735.1 Posidonia australis | reverse complement strand
GACTATCAAGTCAAGGAATAAAAACACACAAATCAAATTAAATCAGATGACATATGATGGAATTGAGATTATATACACAACCCCCAATTAAATCTTCCCCAAGCATAGACTAAAAAGATGAAATCAATGTTAATCTATCAAAGATTTTCGATTCATTGAATGGTCTATGTAATATACATCCAACCCACATATTCATTGCAAGAAACACAAGGAGAAAGAGAAAATAAACATGATCACACATCTTAATCTAAATAAACTTCATCTCTGCCCTAGATCTAGAAGATTAGCCAAACATGATAACATAAAACATTAAAATAAAAGAAGGAGAAGAAGGAGAAAGAGAAGACATAATTAAAAAAAAAAACTTTTTATTGAAGAGAACCTAAGATTACACTGATGATCTTCAGGATCTCCTAAAATACAAGAAAAAGAGAGAGTCTAAAACCTTCATTCCATAAATCTACATAAGGGTTCCTTTTATAGGCTTATAAGGACTTGCTTATGTCAGAGATAAATCTGAATACAAAATTTAATCTTGAATTTTGAATACAAGATATTTACAAGTGAGAATCTTATCTAAAGAAGACCAAGTCAAAAATATCTGGTGCAGCTGCTTGGGAGGTGTCCTTGTCATCTAGGATCTTCTTTGACTTTTTCCACAGCTTGACTGATATTTTACCAGTATTTAGGCACATGGAAAATATGCGTTTGACCTCTTGACATAGCTCTAGAATTTTCCATACAAAAAAATCTCTTCTTTTTTGACACAATTATTCTTTTCGCCCTTATTTTTCGTAGATTCCTTTTAAACCCTCAAGTTCTGCAAAATTTCCACAAAACGCCTCGAGTAATATTATTTATAAACAAAATAGACAAATATGGGAATAAAATATGCATGAATTATGAGTTAATCATATACCCGCTCGTACCTGCAAGGCAAGGACGCAACCGAGGTCAGAGGCGGCCTCGATGACCTAAAAGAGATCACACGCCTCTAGTCAAGCCATTGAGTGTCGTATTTCCCAAGATCACATCACTCTTGAAGCTTCTAAAAGTTTGCCCACCGCTGAACCCACTTCTGTGGTGGTATAAAGCGGACTTATTTTACAGTTTCCATAGAGTCGTGGGGCATTCTATGGATAATTGCTTCACACTCTGGAGTTCCATGTAGGATTTGATTGACCGAAAGGTCATCATCATTAACACACAGGAGGCACAATCTTCACCAACTGTACCATTAGCACCCCCATAGCACCAGCACATGCAAGCAGAGTGAACCACCCCCTGCCAGAGCATGTAGGAGCAGTAGGGACTTCAAGAGTCCATCTCATTTCTCTTGTTGAGTTATCACCTCTTCATTTGGATCCTTCACTCCTCATTCACGATATCTCATCCCCATTCCCTCATTAGCTTTATCAATCTTTCATTGAGGTTTCCAGTACTACGATCAATATGATTCAGTTAATCGACAAGCCAAGACGTGCAGCTGCAAAGCCCATCTTGCAATCCATCCCACCATCCATTTGTTTGTTAGCTAAACCAAAATCAAAGTTAGCCCAGAAGATGTCGTCACCTGCTCCTTCCATGGCCTCTCCAAATGCATCTACTCTGACCCAAGTGAAGCTTGAAGCCCGTACTCCTATGGTCATTAACCTGACACAAGACACCCATCACATGCCGTATAGCTATGCCATAGAAATGTGTGCAGAGGTAACATGGTCGGGACAGGTATACAAGACTCTGATTCCAACCCCCAAGCCTAATCAGCCAGCAACCACATCATCTTAGCCAGAGAATCAAGCTTTTAACCAAGCACCAGAAGAAACAACCACTAGGGCCAATGTCACCACCAATAAGAAGGACCAGCCTGTAGTCGACATTATAGCTCAATTGAATAAAGTTAAGACAGATATTTCAATTTGAGACCTAATCCACACATCTGTAGAACATAGAGAGGCCTTCCTTCAAGTTTTCCAAGCCCATGTTTTCCCAACTATAGATATCCCGATTTTGAGGTGACTCATAGATGAGCTTTCCAGATGTTACTTTGGATGTGGCTAACCCTTGAATCCTATTAGCTAAACCAATCCCAAACCTCTAGCAGGCCCACAACCCAATTAGAAATCTAGATTAGTAGGGGAGAGCACCTAGCTAGCACACCTACCTAGCACACCTGGCTAGCACCCTACCTAGCACACCTAGTTAGCACACCTAGCTAGCACACCTACCTAGCACACCTAGTTAGCACACCTACCTAGCACACCTAGCTAGCACACCAACCCGGTGCACATACCAGGCGCCCAGCCATTTCTCAGGCTACTGGCTGCTGGCTTTCCACCTCCCATGGTTGTTACCTCTACCAGCGAATATGCCATGGAATCTTCCAGGCTTTTCGTCTACGAGGCTCCTTGTTGTCCTAGGAGTTACCCATGGAAAATCCCTATATATAGACCCCATAAGCAACCATTTGAAGGGACTGATCATCTTGAAAGATAGAGACACACAGCTACACTAGCCTTCTCCAGAATTCTGCAACTATTCACTTGAGCACTCAAGCTTTGCCTTGCACCCAGAGGCATTCTCAGCCCTTCCAAAGCATCAAGGAGTTTATTATCTTGGGTCTTTCTTTTCTTTCTTGAAGGAACATCTTGGACAAGGTAGGCCCTTCTTACTTTTCCTTTAAGTTCTTGTTCTTTTGCAATGAAATAGCATTCTAGAAGCTCCATATATGGTCTGATTTTTCTGTATCTTCATGAGGGTTTTGTGATGAATTTACTTGTCCTCCTTGTTAGATGCTCTCCATGTACACCTACATATTTGTTTGCAAGCATGTTTACTTTATTTCTAGTATAAAAATCTGCACTATATCACCTACATGAGCAATCGTTTCCTTGTTATATTCTTGGTATGATCATCATTTACATGTTCTGTTGGGTTTAATTGTTCCATGTTTGTATCCTTTGCATTTTGCATGTGTTCTTGCCATGAACCCATTTTAGTCACCTTGTTTTTAATGATAATAGATAGCTGTGATCAGATGCATCCCATTATGCTTTTAATGCTCGCATGAATCAACTTGCATTGGCACAAGTCACCCATCTTTATTTTGGGTCAGGTTCTGGATCAGATTGCAGTCTGATCTAGATTTTCTGGGGAGCACCTATATGGCGCACCTCTCCAGCGCACCACTCTGGTGCCCCATTCAGGAGCACTAGACTGGTTAGAGAGCAAAACACTCACTTTGGCATCCCAGTTTGCAAAGTTTTCTGATGATTTTGCATCCGATTCTTTTGCTGTTGGTTTTCTGACATCTCATGGTTTTGCATGCATGTTTTCAAACCCTAAATAACAATTGTTTCCTAGTTATTTTCCCCTTGGAATGTTCAGCCCATGGCTAAAATCTGGTAGGCTGTTTGCCTCTACTCCAATATGGAGAACCTTGTGCATCAGCCCATGATCCAGAGACATGTCTGAACCTTCTTGCATACATTTTAGCATGAATAGGGTGGGATCCTGTGTGAGGCTACTAGTGCTTGAGCACAAGGTCCACAAGTCATTACACTTGCATTTCTTTCACTTTTAAAGCATATTTTCCAAGTTTTGCAAACGATTTTACATGGCATGATTTCCTGTAATGCATTCATAGGTGACTTTGCACTGCATGGATTTCTGTTTTCCCTCAGCACATCTTTCTGGCCCACATAGGAGCACATATGTGGCGCACCAGACTGGAGCACCAGTCTGGCACACCTAACAGGCGCAGCAGCCTGTTTTTAGTAGCACACAGTAGGTTTTTGCATGGTTTTCAGCTTCGATTTGCTTTCAGTTTTCTCTAGCTTTCTTCCTTGGTATATCTAGGAAGACCCTTTTCAGTTTTTAGTCATTTTTATGCATGTTAGATTGCATTTGGCATATAGCAAAGCAAGGATGAAAAATCACTCGAAATTGATATATCTTTGATTTTATTCATGCAATGACTTTGCATCGACACTTGACCCGACATACGAGTGATACTTCTGAGCATTAGGACACAACCCTGCACATCATGCACCCGTATTTTAGATACCACACACATTAGCATGGCATGGAATACCGCCCTCGGGCGTATAGAAAAGGTTGAAAAGCCAACATTTCATAAGCAAATGAGAAACCAATAGAAGACCAATTTATCGGGCGCACGAGGGTGTCTAATACCTTCCTCGTGCGTAACAGGGATCCTTACCCATTTCAGGTTTATGACCTGCTTTTCCATTGCATGATTTGCATGTTTTATATGGTTTTCCTTTTCTTCCATTTTAATAGACTAGGTGGCGACTCCTGCATTTGCATATTTATTTTTATTGTTTTTGCCGTGACTTTGCCGTCCCTCATGTATTTTGGCCGTTCGCGTCAAAATCATTCGAGGTTGTCGCCGACATGGTTACACCAACAATACAACCTTCAACCCTAGAGAACATGGTGGGTATGGTAGCTGCGCTACAAGTAATCTCTTTCTCTAGCTCTAAGTTACCCCTAGTGGGAACCAATCATAACTAGTCCCTATTCATCATGGTGCAATACAACAACTTCTGCATTCCACTTACGTTGATGGATAATGGAGCAGGCCTGAACGTCTGCCCCTTCCGAACTGCAAGCCAACTTGGATTCAAATCTGAAGACATTACCCTAGAAATAAAAAGAATGATGGCATTCAACAACACGCATCACGATGCTTTGGGGATTTTGGTCATCCCTTTGATAGTTGGTCTGGCCCATTTTGAAGTGCAATTTTATGTCATTGATCTTGAACCGTCTTTCAATCTCCTGCATGGGCACCCTTGGCTCCACAAGCATCAGGTTATCCCCTTGACTCTTCACCAAATGATCAAGTTCTGTTGGGATAACGACCTTGCCATTGTAATGGTGGAAAACTTTGAGAAGGAAAGAGTTGAGGTGATTTCTGCTGTGTCTCCTTAAACAATTCAATTGGACCATAAGCCATCCGATGTGCTCTACCGAGTCAATCGTTTCGAACCAGTTAATTTCAGTCCAATTCTCGAGTGCACTAGCCATTTCGTAGGTTAAGGCAATCCTTTTATAATGGTCGAGAATCTCTGTTAAAAATGGGGGTATGAAAAGGGAACACCTCTTGGGCAGAATGACAAAGGAATCATGGAATCAATCGCAGCAAAAGAAAGAAGGGAGTTTGAGGAGCTAGGTTACAAGTGGAAGCCACAAGATGGACCCTCGTAGGATCGTATGTCCCAAAAACTCTTTATTCCGCGAAATTTATCTAACTTTGTTAATGCAGGTTTTCTGGATCCCAACCAGAGTCCTGTTGTTGTAGAATCTGTACAACTACAGATTAGATCAGTTAGTGAACCTGAGTGAGTCTGTGTTGAGGATTACTATTGAGGGGAAGAGAATGCAAATGACAAGGCAAGTCAGACACCTTCGTTCCTGGCAGAGATAGTTAGGCTTGCATTGCGGCCTCCGGAGTCAGTCGTAGGCCCTTTCGTAGTTTCTGTTGTAGTTCCAGTAGGAGCAGTTCCTTCTTCAGTTTTGCCAGCATTTCAATCAGCCAACAGAGTCTACAGTTAGGTTGGCATCTAGATAGCATCGCCAGGAGGATCAATTCTGACAGAATCACAGTCAGTCATGTTAGACGCTCACAGAATTGAACCAACATCATCGGTAAAGTACAAGAGACCACTAGTGCATATTATGTGGACTTTGCTTTTGACAAGGAAGAGGGAGACACTATAGTGGCACAGATGGACAGTATGCTCAGTGATTTGGAAGTCCTGTTCCAAGAGCAGTTGGTGACATTGGTAGAGGATGTAGAGAACGAGCTCAAACGCAGAAAGGGAAAGGCTGTGATTACAGAACTCAGTATAGAGTAGTCTGTTTCACAAGACTAGTCTGCCATCATAGTCCTAGAGGAAACGAAATCAATGTATGCTAGACCAGAGGAGTTTATCTCCTCTCATTCGGGAGGTGGGTCTAGTTGGTATTACCAGTTCCAGTCTCACTTGAGTAGTGGAGTCCAAAAAAAAAAGAGATCCTGAGTTAGGCTCAAGGGAGAACGCAGGCAGTAGCACTCATATCAGTCAATCAGGGGATAGCCACTCATCTGTCACAAACATTGTACATACCAGGGGAGAAAATTAGAAAAATCAAGATAATTAGCTGCACAATAAGGCTGTAGATGTGGAAGAACAACCAAGTTCATCAATGAATCCATGTGCATTGGAGTCAGAGGTTGTTAGAGGTACCTATAAAAAGACTAGAGTGACTGTGACCATTCTGAAGCATCATCAGGGGCAAAGTTCTGAACAGATATGCTCTTTTGAGGATATAGACCCGTCATTCCAGCAAGAGGTTCATTAAGAGCTCATCGCATATGAAAGGAAGGATGATGCAGAGGCAGATGGAGACAATCATACAGCACCAAAGTTTCAGCCATATGATGATGACCCGAAAGGCTCGAATTTGCATGTCGAAGAGGAAACAGAGCTTATAAGCATTGGCACTTCGGAAAATGTCAAAGAGGTGCATATTGGTGCCAAGCTTACAACATAGGCCCTTGCAGAATTCATTGAACTTCTCCGTGAATATGCAGATGTTTTTGCCTAGAGCTATGATGACATGGTCAGGCTAGACGTTGAGGTAATTGTGCATACATTGTCGCTTAAGCCCAACGTCAAGTTGGTAAAGTAGAAATTGCATAGATAGCAACCACAATGGCTGCTTAAGCTCAAGGAGGAGATCATGAAGCAGCATAAGGTCAATTTTTTGAAGGTGGTCCTCAACCCGGAATGGTTAGCCAATTGTGACCATGCCCGGCCCTGGAATCCAGCGTAGAGTCGCATCAGAGAGAGGAGGCCACAGCCATGCCAGGATGGCAAAGGCGCAAGATAAGATAAGATGAAGAAAAATCGGAGTCGCCACCTAGTCTTTTAAGAAAAAGACGAGGAAAACCATAAACAAACCACAAATGGATGGATACACGAGATGTAAATGAAATGGCCAAATGTCTACAAACCAGAGGATAGATAATGATTCCTATTATGCACGGGGAAGGTGTTAGGCACCCCTGTACGCCCTAGAAACTCGATCTTTCTAGTCCAATTCGCTTGCTAGAGATTGAACGAATGTTTGCTATGCCTAGATTGTGCTCTAATTATGCTAATATGAATGCCAAGACAAGACTAGATGGATGTGCGAGATGGTACGCGAAAACTGCGAAGAAATCCACGCAAAATATTGAAATCACAAAATATGGCACGACAAAGAAAATCACATGAAATGACAAGATTTCTAGCAAGAAAGGCTTGGGAAATTATACAGAACTCAAGAGAATCAAAAATACAACCAGTTCAAATCATCACGATCACAGAAAACATCACAGAAATCAAGACGGAAAAACTGTAAAGAAGTCCACGCAAAATAGGTAAACTGTGACATATGAAGAAATTCACATAAAATGACGATGTTTTTGGAAAGAATGCTCTGGAAAACCACGTCGACATCGAGAGCATCAAAAATGCGTTAGATCCAAATCATTAGAACCACGGAAGACACCATGAAAATGGAAAAATTACAAAGAAATCCGCGTAAAACAGGCAAACGATGACATGTGAAGATCACATAAAATGACGGTTTTTTGAAAAAAAATACTCGAGAAACCCATATCGATATTAAGAAGGTCAAAAGTGGGGCCAACCCAAGTCATCGAAATCATAGAAAAGGTCGAGAAAATCAAAAAATGAAAATAATCCGTGATAGGGCCAATGTATGCCTTTCAGTCAGTTAATGTACGCCCTCAGGCGATGAAATCCAAATCAAATCGAAAAAGTCCAAATTGTAGAAGCAAAGGAAATCAAATCAAATGTTGGGTGAGGGACTCCGAAAACAAAATGAAGAAAAATCCACGAAAGAAACACATGAGATGCAGGCTTACTTTAAAAAGGGTGGACTGATACGCAAGTATAATAAAAACTATGAAAAATGCATGAATGTGCACCTAAATGTGTAAAAGGTGTTGAAGAATGACTTAAACAAAGATTATGCATGACTGAGTGCAAAAACTAACATGCATGTGCATGAATTGATGGCATAGGGGCAATTTGGTCATTTCCATGGCCATATGTGATAAATGTGTGCATGTGCATGATGCATGGTCCAATGTATGCTAAATGTGTGCAAAATGTCAAGAAAAAGTTACTTACGAGAAAACATGAAAGGGACAAGGTTTTCAATACGAGAAAATGGTGTAAACATGATAAGAGACAAGTACGAGGACCAAAATGTAAAATTCACAAAAAAGGAGAAAACCTGGATTAAAATGCAATCACTGACTTCTATCTTAGTGTGCAGATGATGGATTAAATGAAAATATAGTACTGAGATGTGTGAAAATTGCGCCTTGATAATTCCCTGAAAATTCAGGGTTTAATGTGCAAAATTCACACCTAAGTGCAAATGTGACTAAAAATGTGAAATCAGAGATTCATTTATATTACAAACATGATTTTTTGATGAAAACGCTATTCAGGTGGTGATTTAAAAGCACATGTGATCAATAGATGTGAAAAATACCAAAATATGATTTAAAATACAATTAAAACCATGATTAATGTTTTAAAAAATTATTCAGGGGCTTGGATGTAAATGTTCATGCCTATAAAACATTATGAAATGAGTTCAGGGGCTGACATGCGAAATTTCAGGACCAAAATGCAATAGAAATCAAGTTTTTTTACATGATCAGTGTGATTATGGATTACTTCAAGGTTATGGATGCAAAGTTTACAAGGAAAACTCATTTTAAAAAGCTCAAGGGCTTAATGCAAAACTTCAAGACTTAATTGCAAAGAAAACATGAATGTAGGGGTCTAAATGTGAAGAAACAAACATTTATGGGACTGAAAATGGAATTAAAATTAAATAGGATAGATCATGCAATATTTACAAGAATAATCAAAGGAATAAAACTAATTTAAATCTTCACGGGTTTAAACACAAAAGCACAGGACCTAAATGTAAGGATTCAAGGACCTAAAAGTAAAAACCTAAAACTACCGGACCTAATCAAAAGAACTCCTCTTCGAAGTTCACCGACGCCCGATCTTCGACAAGGACTCTGGCGGGCCTTCGGCGGTGGCACAGCGGCGGGAGAAGGCGGGCGACAGTCGGGAAAGCTTGAGGGCGACACGACGGAGCTCTTCGACGCTGTGGGCAGGACTGGGGAGGCTTGAGATGCCTTCCCCACCTTTGGCTCCGACGAGGTAGCCTGTCGACGTTGGGGAAGACGACGGCCAGGTGGCAGTCGCGCTTCGGCGACGACACGGCTCGAGAGGGGGTCGAAGGAGCATCGGAGTGGTGTGAGGAGGCTCCTGGAGGTGTCGGCGAGGACTGGGGTGGCCTGAGGTGTTCTTCCCACCTCTGACACCGACAGCGGAAGTTGTAGCGGCGAGGGCTTTCCTCCGGTGGCTGCGGAGGAGGCGTGGCTACGTGGGAGTGTCCATGGTGAGGCAGTGAAGCTTCCTGGTGTGGCCACGAGTGGCGGGAGCATTTGGAAGGCGTCGGGGGTCTCGACAACAACTGACAGCGATGGGTCGACGGTCGACGAAGCAGCGGCAGTACTCTCAGGCATAGAAGGCCTGAAGAATCCTTCTTGAGTGTTAGGAACTCAGGGAGGAGGAGGAGAGGCCCATAGGGCCTCCCTCGGACCAGGAGGCCTTTGGCCCCATCGGTGGTGGTGAACCCACCACCGGAGGAGGAGGCGATGACGCGTAGGAGGGGTTGTCTCTAGCGAAACGCAACCAGAAGTTTAGGGAAGGACTCTATGGACCTAGAGGGATGCTGAATCAAAGCTAAAAGGGAGGGAAATACCTAGGAACGGTCAGGCTGTCCTCTGAAGAGGCTCGACGACGACGCTCTGGGCTGATGCTCCGACGACGGTGGGTGAGGCTTCTAGGGCTGTAAAAAAACTGGAGGGGGTGCTCTAGGTTTCACTAGGAGTTCGAGGGGTCTTCTCTGGGTTTCAAACAGGGGGAAGGATCGGTCTCCAAACGGTGGGTGAAGGGCTATCGGCGACGGGCTTTTCTCCAGCGAGGCCCTCTAGCCTTTGATCCTCCTTTGCGGTGGGTTTTTATCATTGGAAGAGGGATGGAAGTTGTGGAACGTGGATGAAGGCAGTTGGTGTTACGTGGGGAAGGAGGGATGGAGAGAGTGCGTGCAGTTGAGATCACCGGAAACATTGGGATGTCGCTGGCGGTGAGGGTTGGTCGCCAAAATTATTTTTTCACTTCCTAAGTTGTTGATTGAGGAATGCATTAGGCTGAATTGGGCTTGGCAATGAGTGGGCTTGTGTTTAGGGTTTTTGTTTTTGTTTTTGTTTTAGTGGTTTAATTTTGGATTAATTTAATGATTAATGATTAATTTGAGATTTTGGGTAGACTTATTTGTGTTTTGGCATTTTAAGTTAATTGAGGTTTTATTTGGTTATTTAAATTTAATTAAAAGGATTACTTTAGTTTTAAATGGATTAAAATGGTTTTGGGTTTGATTAATTGAGAATTCATTTAAATTCTTGGTTTAATTAATTTTTACTTTAATTTACTTAAGGGTTTTATTTAGATACTGGTTCAATTGATTTTCTGTTGATCTAATTAAAGATTTGGGTTTTTATTTAATTAGTTTTCATTTTTAAGGGATTTTATTGGGTTTTACTTGATTAAAGCTTTAATTAGGGTTCTTACTTGGATTTTAATTTAGGGGTTTTAGATTTTAATTAGGGTTTTTAGTTTAATTAAGGTTTTTGGATTTTAATTAGAGTTTTGAGTTTAAATTAGGGTTTTGAGTTTAATTAAGTAATTTAAAATTAGGGTTTTTAGGGTTTTGAGTTTAATTTAGGGTTTTTCTTGAATTTAAATGGATTAAAGTGGTTTAAATGGATTCTATTTGATTTTGGTTTTAATTAGAGTTTTCACTTGATTTACTTGGATTTTAAGTGTTTTAAATAAGTTTTGTTTGGTTTTAATTTTGATTAAGTTAGAATGGGTTTGTGTGGGCCTAAATGGGCTTGTGTGGGTTCGAGTGGGTTTGTAGGTTTGATGAGTTAGGGTTTAGGTGGAGTTAGGATTTAGATTTGGTGGTCGCAACCAGAGCATTTTTCTAGAGGAGCTTGCTACCAAATGATTGTAAAATCGGTGTCTACACTAATGTCGTACCAGTATCAAAGAAAGATGGTCGGGTTTGCATGTGCATAGATTACAAAGACCTAAACAAGGTGAGCCCGAAGGATGATTTCTCGCTCCAACACATTGATGTGTTGGTCAACAATACTGCAGAACATAAGATGCTATCATTCATGGATGGATTTTCAAGTTACAATCAAATCAGAATGGCAGAGGAAGATATGGAGAAAACATCCTTCATTACCCCGTGGGAGTGTTTTGTTACAGAGTCATGTCATTTGGGCTTAAAATGCCAGAGCCACATATCAAAGGGCAATGACAACTTTGTTCCATGATTTCAAGCACCAGGAGATCGAAGCTTATGTAGACGACATGATAGCTAAGTCAAAAGAGCATGGGGAACACATTGCTTGCTTCAGAAAGCCATTCAATCGCCTGCGAAAATATAAGCTCCGCCTCAATCCCAACAAATGTGTATTTGGAGTTGTTTGTGGATGGATTTTGGAAATGTTGATGAAATTTGTCGTTGCTGCACGTACTTCAATGACCTTTGTGATCGCCACTTGTCTTTTGTTGAAATCGGCTAACAAGACGCCTTTGGGAGATGCAGTGATTATGGTTTTGTGGGTCCTCAGTTCACTAGGTCGACAGTAGGGTGTCGCCCAGTGGCTTTCTCGTGCTTTGTAATGTTCTTCCCTTCAAAACAAATAAAAAAAGGACCTAAGTGCACTAAGTGAAATAAAAAGGAATAGCAAATGTCATAAATAAGCAAACCTAATACTAAGTGCGGTTGTCCCTGCATGCATATGCTATGGAGTTATGAAAGTAATGCAAGGCTATGAAAAGAAAAAAGGGTAGGAAATGAAGACTCCTTGTCACCCTCGTGCACTTCTAAGTGGATGACGGAAGTGGGAGTTGGTGGACGGAGCTCTGTGAGGCATTTTGTTCTTTGGAAATGGTTGGTTTCTCATGAAACCGGACAATGGAGGGCAGGAGGGTCTCCTTTGCACAATCTCTCAAAGGGTCTCTTAAGATTTCTCAGGTCATACAGGGTTCTCTCTCTCTCTCTCTTTCAAGATTCTCAAGTTTTCTCTAATTCCTATATTCCCTCTTAATTCTTGAGCTCCAACCTTAGTTCTCGAGTTCCGTCCTATGTAACCGGGGGCTCAAGGGCTCTATTTATAGAGCTGAGGCACCGAATCTCAAAATCTAGCAAGAAATCTCTTTTAAAAAATAAGTCACCTATAGAGCTGGCAACGAGAGATATAAAGCCACTGGTGTGACAAGTGACAACAATGAACATCCCATTCTTAGGCTTACCATGGAAAATTATGCCAAATAGCAATCAAATATTCCTTATCAGTTAGTCGCCACCTAAGGTGGCGACGACATGGGATTTACCATTTTGTACTCCAAGCGGAGAATCGTGCCAAATATGCAAGATATATTCCACGTCAGCATGTCACCGGTGCACATGGTGCCTAGATACCAAAGAAGGAAAATTCTAAAAAATTAAGATCATAAAATATCAATTACGAATCCATTAGCCAACCTTAATCAAATCAATCCCAAAATCATACTCGTAATAGCAAGATATTTAAAATCAATTACCAAATCCAAGATTTACTTAAAATATTAAGTAAATTTGATTTGTAAATCAAATCAATTAAAAATTAAGAGAATTCTTCAATTAAAATCATGGGTTGATAAAAATATTTTTGATTTGTAACTATCTTCATTTTAGATTTTATCTTTATTTTTAAGCCTTATTACCAATTAAAATGTAATAATAAAAGAAAATCTCATTTTAATTGTAAAATAAAGATATGATCCTAATTTATTGTCACCTCTTATTTCTATGACTTTCCTGAATTACGTAACATTCTCCTATATTTATATGATATGTTATTGTGACCATGCCGGTGGAACCCCTGGGCGTGGTTCACCAAACCTTACTCCGGTGTGCGGAAACACACTGGGAGGTCCGATACAGTCACGGCGAAAATGGTGAATCCGGAGGAAGAGACAAGACTCGGAAACACCAAAGGGAAGACAA
>JAMKQA010034897.1:0-11020 GCA_024699735.1 Posidonia australis | reverse complement strand
TAAAGGAGACACGAGGAAAGGGATAAATGGTTGGTCCTAGGATACAAGGAACCAACGACTCGAATCTCCTCCGGACTTAAAGGAGACACGAGGAAAGGATAGATGGTTTGTCCTAGGATACAAGGAACCAACGACTCGGATCTCCTCCAGACTTAAAGGAGACACGAGGAAAGGGATAAATGTTGGTCTTAGGATACAAGGAACCAGCGACTCGGATCTCTTCGAGACTTAAAGGAGACACGAGGAAAGGATAGATGGTTAATCCTAGGATACAAGGAACCAACGACTCGGATCTCCTCCAGACTTAAAGAAGACACGAGGAAAGGGATAAATGGTTGGTCCTAGGATACAAGGAACCAACGACTCGGATCTCCTCCGGACTTAAAGGAGAGACGAGGAAAGAATAGATGGTTGGTCCTAGGATACAAGGAACCAACGACTCAGATCTCCTCCGGATCAAGGGAGTCTCAAGAAAGGATGGATGGTTGGTCCTAGGATGCAAGAAACCAATGACTCGGATCTCCTCCAGACTTAAAGGAGACACGAGAAAAGGGATAAAGAGTAGTTCCTAGAGGCCAGGAATTAGCGACTCGAGACTCCTTCAGACTTAAAGGAGACACGAGAAAAGGGATAAAAGCTGTTCCTTGAGGCCAGTAATCAACGACTCGGGACTCCTCTAGACTTAAAGGAGTCGCGAGAAAGGACAAAGGGTTGTTCCTGGGGGTCAGGAATCAACGACTCGGATCTCCTCCGGACTTAAAGGAGACACGAGAAATGGATAAAGGCTATGTGCAACTTGCTAGTTAGCCAAGAAATTTGTTCTTGTCTGTAGCTCGCTTGTTTCGCTGTGTGATTGCTTTGTCTGTTCACTTGATGGCTAATCTGGATAAACTGCTACTTGGATTCAGCACTGATGCAAGGAGCTTGGCTAGAAGGGTTTCACGAGGGCATTATTCCTCCTCAAAGAAGACAGACTTGTTAAATGGTTTCTGACATCTCTCTAGGTTCACTGTTGTGTCACTGGCTGACTTCTTGGTAGTCTGACTTTGGCATTGGACTATTGACTATGCTCTCTCTTGCTGATTAGAGGAGTATGGATATTCTGACGTTGCTCTGATATCAGAGGCTCACAGCTATTGTTGTCCTCATTTCCGTACTCGAGCGATGGAGCAGACAACATGTTCTGGATGAAGATATTGTCCCAAGAAGGGTCAACCAACAGGATAGCTGACATGCCCCTGGTTGACGAGGAAGGTTATCACCACAAAGGCAGCTGACATGCCCTTGGCGTACGATATCCTCTACTAGGTCTTTGGCTGAAGAGCAGTTGACATGCCCTTAGTTTGAGACCTTGCGAAGTGGATAAGTGATGATGCGTGAAAGCATGATGGTGTTATGTTGTGTCATCCCTCAGAATAAATTTGGAACGCTAATCATGACTACTATGAGAAGAGAAGAAGACCTCAATTCACAAGACACTACCTGGACTTCTAGGCTGTTGGTGGCTCTCTAGGATGGACGATTCAGTAGGTTAGGCTCCGTGCCAAACTCTTGGGGACTTAGACCTACTTTTTTGGCTTTTGACTTATTTCTTTTCTCCCTCTTAGGCTGGTTGGCTCGCTCTAACCCTCGTTTGGGGGTAATGGACATCTGGATTTGGAGGGGGCTGCTGGGATTTTATGCAAGGAATGGCTAGTCCCTTGGGATGCTTGGATCTTTGGGATGTTCGCTTCGACTCCTCCCCAAGGTAAGTGGTAGGGATAGAGTTGGCCTACTTGCCTCTCTCTGTTAGGGCTAGCTTCTGTCTTCAACTTCGGTCTTCTTATTTCTTTTCTGCCCTTGTGGACATTTTTATTTTTTCTATTTTGGCTCACACTCATGCTCGCTCCTAACATTTTATCTCCCTCTGGAGGTGTAAGTCCCTATGGGAGTTTGGAAATTTTGCCTAACCACGTTTGGGTGGTGGCTCCCTTACTCGCTAAGATGCCTGGGTAGTGACAATTGAAGAGGTGTAGACCCTTCTCAAGCAGGCTAGCTATTCTGATTCTCATCATTGGGATGTGATGCTGATGCTTTATGCATGGATGGATGTAGTTATGGATGCTTGAATTACTAATGCGTGTGAAAATAAAAAGGCAAATGCTATGGCTTAGATGCACTTGGATCATTGATTATTTTGAGATATGCATGCATGGTGGAGTGGTGGATGATGTATGCTGCACAAAAGGATACTTTATAAGGCAAGGATACGCGTCTTCCACTCATTGGTAGTACTTCTTAAGATAGCATGTGTTGACTGGCTTAGCTAGCTCAACATTGTCCATATCTTCAAGGATTGTTGTGCCTCCCGAGTAGACATGTTTGATAATGTAAGGACCATGCCAGTCAGGTTGGAATTTACCTTGACCGTTTGGGAGATGTGTGGCTCGCAAGACTGGATTATCGGATGTAAATTTGGCCCCTCTGGATTATTGTCGTGAGGCTGGAATTCAAGTGTCACGCCATCTTCGATGTCATCACCCTCTTCTTCATAAGTGATGAGCTTTGACAGGATTTCTTCTTTGAAGGTTGGATTGGCAACATCGAAGGAGAGAAGTTACTATGATTTATGTGCCTGATGGTTCCTTATTGTGGTCACACTGACTTTGATAAATGACCTTTGGCTCTTGGACCGTGAGGTTTATTGACTGACCGAGTTGATTTGCTGCTTCGGCCTCCGGTGCTTTTTGATGTATAAAGGAGTGATACTGGCTGGCGGCTGTATTGCTGCTGGCTGATGGGAATGATGCTGCCTGACTTTCCTTTTGAGCTTAACTCAAGGTCCTTTCCTTTGACCAATAACTACTCTTGAGGCGGTAGTTCTAGGTCACTGACTTGCTCATTGACTGAATTGCTCTGCCTCTAGCTTATCCAAGCTATGTGACTAGTGTAACTGTTGTCCAAGGCTTGGTGGGACTGCACTTATGACTCTGTTGGTACGACAACTTGTAGGGCTACCACTGCGAGGATCACTGTTGGAGCGGTAACTGATGCTATTAAAGTGATTGCCAGCGACTGAGGCTGTGATTGCACCATCTGACATTGACTCTTTTCAGTAGTAGCTTGACTTTGATTGGGATCAAGTATCCCTGCACTGACAAAGTTAGTGAGGTTCGATGGAATAAAAATCTGATTGTACCTCCTAGTGTGTGCCTATTCGTCTTCGTGTAGCTATCGCTCGTTGCTTGATCTCTCGTGCTCTCGCTTTTTTTCCTGCTTGGATGGGCTCGAAGATTCCTTGGCCGTGTCGCTCGAGTGGTGTTCCTTTCTTGTAAACTCCTTTTGCGACATACGTTTTTGATGATCTGAAGGGGATTGCCACGAACGGTCAAGTGACTGACACACTTGAGGGTCAGAATGAAATTGACAGGCTCGAAATGGTTGACCCGGAACATGACATCAGACCGTTTAGGATCAAAGTGGATGGTCTGGAGGGAGACAGCGGAGACTGACTCGACCTTTTCTTTGTCAAGACCTTCCGCCAAGATGACGACTACGTCGTCGCCCCAATGGAACTTGACCATGGGGTGGAGGGTCGAGGGGATCACCTGATGCTTGTGCGACCAAAGGTGCCCAAGAAAAAGGTTGAAAGAGGGCTCCAGATCCACAATATAGAATTCGACGTCGAGGACTACAAGCCCTAAGATGAGAGGAGTAACCAGCACCCTTAGCGCGTCGTGATGCGTGTTATCAAAAGCCAACATTCCCTTCGTAGCTAGTATGATATCCTCGGCTTTGAATCTGATTTTGTTTGCTATATGTAAATGGCAGACATTAAAGTTTGCACTGTTATCCACCAGCGTGAGGGGAATTCAGAAGCTTTGATATTGCGCTGTAATGAGCAGGGACTGGTTATGATTAACACCTGTTAAAGGTGACTCCTCACTGAAAAAAGAGACGACACAAGGCTCTGCAATCATGCCCACCATTCTCAAGAGCGGACGATTCTATGGTGGGGGAGACTCGAGCAGCCTGAAAGACCCTTAGGAAGGTCTCTTGATGCTCTAAAGAAGTACGGATGAGATCCCAAATGGAGATATCAGCTTTAACCTTCTTCAGTTGAGATGTGATGTCGGCAGAGGGCTGCTCCTGCTTGGTTGAAGACGTAGGGAATAAACAAGGGACTGTCCTAGAAGATTGAGGGGCTGGCTGATGAGGGGGTCTGGCTAGACAGGATATTTGATTGGAAACTGAGCAAGAGGTCGGATAAGATACGGGACAAAACGTTGGAATAGAGACTAGACAAGATACTGGACAGGATGCTGAATAGGAGATTGGACAGAGTTCTAGGAAAGAGGTTGGACAAGAGATTGGACAAGAATCTAGGTATAAGGTTGGATCGGAGATTGGATAGGATTCTGGACAAGAGATTGGACAAGAATCTAGGCAAGAGGTTGGACAAGAGATTGGAAAAGAAACTAGACAAGAGATTGGACAAGAATCTAGGTAAGAGGTCGGACAAATTTCTAGGCAAGAAGTTGGAAAAGATAAGTGGGCCAATGGGTGACCCAAAATGCGTGGTCAGCGGTGCAGCGGTACGCTCTGCCCTAGCGGTCAATCGTATCATGTGGACGGCTGATTCGGAACCGGCATGACTTAAATGATAGAGATGAATTGGGAAAGGCTCATCTACGGTATGAATCAGATCAGAGGGGTCTACTGTAGATGTCATAGACCTAGAGATAGAGAGGAAATGGATTCCTGAGGTCCCAGCGCCTGCTGAGTTGTCATGCGTAGGCATGGGCTGGTTGACAATGTTGGTATGAGGCGGTGGTGCTTGTGCCTATGTAGGTGGTGATGCATGTGCAGTGTGTGCCTCCTGAGTGTCGATGATGATGACCTTGGGTCAATCAAGTCCTGAATGGAGTTCCGAAGAGCCATGCAATTATTTGTCAAATGACCCACGCAACGGTGGAAATTGCAATATAGACTCGTGTTATACCACCCCAGAAGAGGATTCAGTGGGGGGTGGATCTCCGAGAGCTTCAGGAGTGACACCACCTTAGGGAGGATGGCACTCAGCGGCTCAATAAGTGGTGTATATTGTCGTGCAGCACGCAGAGGCCTTCTCTGCCCTGGGCGGGGTCCTTGCCGGACCGGTGTCGCGCGATACACTGGCTGGGCAATGGTGATCTGTTGTGTGTGAGGTGCTCTAGATGTAGGTGCATAAACTAACTGACTCGGTTCTGGTTGGTTCACCACATTGACGGGCGGGGCGGTTGACCCTACGTATGCGACGGTAGACTTGGGAGGATCCCGCCTCTTAGGGTAACTGGTGCCAGCACCGTTGCGAGTGCTGCTACTCGCCTGGTGATCCAAGGATGAGGCTTGATTGGCAAAAGCGGTGAGCGTAGGAAAGTTACCACTACGGAGGGAGCTCTCTACGCATGCGCCTGCCCAAATCAGAGATGGGAAGGTGGTGACAGGTTGAATGCTCAACAGAGCCCCAACATCAGGCTATGCTCCTTGGATATTGATTTCGATAGACACCTCATCGGAGGGCCTATCCTTTACTAGTGATGCAAGGGCACGCCATCGGCCGACATACTCCCCGAACAGCTCATTGGGCTTCTGTTTTGTGGCAACAAGGTCCTCCCTCTTTGGGACCAAGTCGAGGTTAAAGGCATACTGTTCCATGAACGCCTGCGAGAGGTCGTTCCAAGTCTTGATCGAGCCCATGTCAAGGACGTGAACCACTTGAGGGCCGGAATGGTGAGACTCTTTTGGAAGAGGCGGATTAACAGCCTCTCGTCAGCCTGAAGCTGAGCAAGATCTCCGCAATATGCCCGAAGATGTGAAATAGGGCAACCCTTACCGTTATATTTCTCAAAATCCGAGATTTGGAATTGTGGTGGGAGTGTCGCCTCTGGGAAATAACAGAGGTCCTGGAATCCGTAGGGTTGGCGATCGCCTCCCTGCACTTGTCGAAGTGCTCTCTCCAGGTCACCTACCCTGGCGTAGAGGGTATCTAGAGCTCCTGCCGATAATGATGATGCAGCAGGGGGAAGGGCCACATAAGCTGTGTGGGTCGCACCGAAGTGCTCCTCCGGATCCACCATCATGCCACCTGGTGTTGTGGCATGATGGCTAGCATATCCGTGCAAGAGTGTTGGGTGTGATTGTGGAGGTGAAGGTGCCTGGACCTAATGGTGTGCAAAGGGAGGATGAACAAAAAACTATGTAGCAGTGGGTGTTGAGTGTGGGAGTAACAGCTGCTGCAGTGGTACGGTGCTAGGCTGCAAGCTCTGAAGATGCTGTGCTCCTGCCAACCTGAGGGGGTGACCACCAGATGCTGGAGTTGAAAGCTGTGCAGGAATGTGGTGTGTCTGAGCCTGTGGTGTCACACCTAAAGTGGGTGCAGTGAGGAGCTGGGGTGAAGGCTGAGGTGGTGGTGCCGATGCCTGGAACACCGGAGTAGGCTGCCGAGGAGCCTTAGGATTGTTAGGGTCTACGGTGGACTGAATGGCAAAGGCCGTTCTCTCGATCTTCTGAGCGAGAGCCAGCAAATATTCTGCCTATGCGACAGGGGACCCCTTAGGGATAGGAATGGATGGCAGAGTCAGAGGTTCAAAAGTCACAGATGGGACAGAAGTAGGTTGCCCTAGAGGTAAGGAATCTGCAAGGGGTGTTGCCATAGTGGGCAGAGTGCCAAGAGAGAAGGAACCCTGGGAAAGTGGGGCTATCAGTGGTACATCTGGAACCCGAGCTGGGGTCACTGAGATGGACTCAGTGCCTGGCTCCAGACTGGCCGGGGTCAGCGGGTGTCCTACACGATGGGGGACAAAACCTCCGTGGTGCATGAAAGGGACAGAAGGAATGGCTGGAGACACAGCAAGAGTAGGAGGGACCGCAAAGGAGGTGCCCTCGGGAACAACAGCGGCAGGAAGAGACTCACTAGTACGCTGGGCCATAGCTGACCGGGAACGGGTGAGAACCGGGCTACAGTGGCAAACAAGGGGATGAATCCTAGGACGAGCTATCATCAAAGTGACGGATAACTCAGGAAAAGTTGATCGGCAACGAGGTGTCGTAATCAGGGGAGCCAAGGCAAGAACGCTCGAGCAGTGGCTAAGGAACTCACGCTCTACTACTTGGAAAAAAGGAAAACTGGCTGGGGTTAGAACCAGCAACAAAATGTAGTTTGTTATGGTGGCGTGAATGGCATTCATGCACATGGATGCAACTAACATGCCCTCTCTCATCAGCTAAGTGTTTCCCAGAAGGTCATCTACTCTGGGATCATACATGGGTAAGTAGGTCTCCAACTCAGGCTAGAAAGTAAAGGTCCTCGCTCTAAATCCTGGCCAAAGCGCAGGCAATGAACGAGTGGTGCGTTGGTGGCCTCGTCTCCTATAGTAGCATGGAGCTGTACCCTCTACTAACACCGACACGACCCCGGACAAGGGAGGACAAACTAGCAACACGTCCTACGCCAAAGCTATAGAACGAATCACTAGAATTGCCCTTCGTGGACTGTAGGTGGACTCAGGGGAGAAGAATGCATGCCCTATATGCTCAATCATGCAATATGCTTTAGTGTCTTTTACTTGCATTTTATTAACCAAGGGGGAGAGTTTAATTTGGTCTCTAGTTTTGCCTTATTAATTGTTCTCTGAGTTTGTGTGTTTTATTTTAACCAGAAGGGAGAAACAAACATGTCTCTACTCTACTAGGCATGTCAAGTGCAGAAAAGGGGAGGAAAACACACAAGTAAGGCAAGCAAGCAAGCAAACAGCAAGCAAAGGCATGATCATGGCATGTGCAAGTGTCGTGACATCAAAACGCCCATCACATCAAAACGCATGATATATAGCATGTGTGTGTAGTGACATAACAAATGTGTGAAATAAAGTGCAAAAGGCTCGCTAACTAAACAGACAATCACCAACGAGGCAGACAAACAACATATGAAGCCAAAGCAAGCAAAAAGGACTAACCTGAAAGCTGGAATCTTGTTATCCCCAGCGGAGTCGCCAGTTCTGTGACCATGCCGACTCAAGGGTCCCGGCGTGGAGTCGCACTAGAGGGAAGGAGATCACAGCCATGCCAAGATGGCGATGGCGCAAGGAAAGATAAATGGAAAAGAAAAGAGGAGTCGCCACCTAGTCTTTTAAGGGAAAGATGAGAAAAACCACAAAAAGATGAATGCTTGAGGTGTAGATGTGAAGGCTGGATGTCTGCTAACCAGATGATGGGTAAGGATTCTTATTACTCACGAGGAAGGTGTTAGGCACCCTCGTACGCCCAAGAAACTCAGTCTTTCTAGTCTAATTGCTTGCTAAAGGCTAGATGGATGTCTGCTAAACCTGAATCATGCTCTAATCATGCTAATATGTATGCCATGACAAGACTGGATGGATGTGCAAGACAGTGTGAGAAAATTGCGAAGAAATCCACATGAATTGACAAAATCACAAAAAATCACATGAAATGACGAGGTTTCGTTAAAGAACGCTTCTGAAAAAGATAATGATATCAGAAAAATGACAAGCCAAGTCAACCCGAGTCCTCAAAATCATGAAAAAAGTCGTGAAAATAATCCGTGGTAGGGACAAATGTCGGCTTTCAGGCCTGTTAACGTTCGCCCTTGGGCGATGAAACCAAAATCAAATCAAAAATCTGAAATGTAGGATTAGAGTCAATCAAATCGGATATCGGATAAGAAACTCTGAAGACAAAGTGAATCGGAATCATGGAGAAAGTCATGAAAATCAAAAAGGGGAAAATAATCTATAGTGGAGACAATGTCGACCCTCAGGCTTGTTAATGTACGCCCTCGGGCGATGAAATCCAAATCAAATCAAAAATCTGAAATGTAAGGTTAAAGTAAATCAAATTGGACATTGGATAAGGGATTCTGAAGATAAAGTGGAGAAAGGAACCCACTAAAGAAAAGAAAAGGCATAAGATGTCGACTCGCTAAATGAAAATGTGAGGAAAAAAGATATGAAATGCATGGATAAATGCCTAAATATGCAAAAACTCTAAAGAATAACTTAGACACGGACTATGCCAGACTGAGTGCAAAGATTGAGATGCAATGAGTGGAAAATGTCCTAAAATATGCAAGAAAACATTTAAAGCCCTAAATGATGGATTTAGAAATAATCTAAGGGCCTATATGCAAATTGTATGTGCTCAAGAATGATTTGATGTGAATCCAGGGACTTTTATGCAAAAGCATGACCTCAATGTGATAAAAAGTGGGATTTTATACTGGTCAGTGCAATTATGATGTTTCCTGAGGTCTAGGATGCAAAATGTGCAAGGAAAACTCATTTTTTAAAGTTTTGGGGGCTTCATGCAAAAGTCTAGGACCAAACTGTAAAGAAAATTCCATTTTACTAACAGTCAGTGTGAATTTTAAATATTTTAGGGCTCAAACTGCAAATTTCACAGAGAAAACATCATTTTTAAAAGATTTAGGGGCTAAATGCAAATATTCTGGACCTAAATGTAAAGAAACTATGTTCCAGGGACCTAGATGTGATACAAACATGCATTAATATATTAAGAATTAAAAGATGAACTATGCAAAGGGCCACATGCAAAATTCATAAAGAAAAAAAAAGAAAAAAAAAGAATTTTAAAACTATAGGGATTAAAGTGAAAATGTCTGGACCCATATGCAATAAAAAGGACCTAAACGTAATAAA
Source organism: Posidonia australis (assembly GCA_024699735.1). Taxonomy (NCBI): domain Eukaryota; kingdom Viridiplantae; phylum Streptophyta; class Magnoliopsida; order Alismatales; family Posidoniaceae; genus Posidonia; species Posidonia australis. The sequence continues at coordinate 1,325 of JAMKQA010034897.1, read as the reverse complement.
ATAAGGACTTAAAAGTAATAATCAAAAACTAAAGAAATTGGGCCTAAAAAGACCCATTTGAAGATTACCGGAGGATCACCGATGTTTCGCCGCGGGCGATCTCTCCGGCAGGCTCCTGGAGGCGGTCCGACGGTCGGAGGGGTGCGCGCAAGGCTGAGGAAGCACCATAAAGCCACGACAAGGTTGGGAGGATGCCCAGTGAAGCCCGAGGAGGTTTGAAGGCCTTCCCCCACCTCCGACTCCGGCAACGGGGATGATGGCAGCGGTTGGGTCACTGCGGAGGCTCTGGCAGGCGGTGGAGCAGCTCAGTGGGCTCGTTGGGGATGCGCGTAGGTTCCTGGATCGTCGGCGCGGAGTGTGGTGGACTCGTGCACGCGGGGGTGTCCTCAACGACGTGCGGCAGCGGCGGTGGCGTCTATGGCGAAGCGGGCTGCGAAAGCTTCTCCTGAGAAGGGGGTACAAAGGAGGAGGAGTGGAGGAGAAGAAGGAAGGAGCCCTGGGGGGCCTCCCTCCACCGTAGAGGGCTATGGGTTCACCGGAGGGGGTGAACCCATCACCGGAGATGGGGACGACGGCATGCAGGGGGGCACCGCTCCACCGCGACACGATACAGGGGCCTGGGGGACCTAAAAGGCTATACGGAATTGAACTAGAGGGAGAAGAATTGTACCTAGCGTGTGCAATGTCCTCTCCAATGTGGAGGGTCAACGGCAAGGGGCCTCTGGTGGCTCTAGTTTGTGGAAAAATGTGGTCGTTGGCTTGGGGAATTCGAGCTGGATGCTTTCATGGGTTGATGGTCAAGGTAGAAGGGCTCTGGATCACTGGGAGAAGGCTGGAAGCTTGCTAGTCTCTCCCCTTGAGAATAAGCGTCGGCGGTGTGGTTTTAAACCCCGGCGAACCTCTACAGGGTCGTCGATCAACATCCTCAGCCACTAGGCACAGCTGGATCAAGCGCGCGGGCTGGGGACACCCGACGGAGATCACGGGGAGGTTGTGGATATGCTCCGGAGATTTCGGGATTGACCGGAGTCGTCGCTAGAGAAAAGGGAGTTCGCCGAATTTCTTTTTCTAGTTTTATAAAGTTTGAAATTGCAATTTTCAATTACACAATATTGGGCTTAGGTTTTTGGATTTTTATTTTGGTTTTTCTTTTGATTTTTATTTTGGGATTTTTATGGTTTTTTAGGGTTTTAATTTTAGGATTTTAATTGGGCTTTATGGGTTTAATTTAATTTCTTAATTTTGTGATTTAAGGCTTAATTAGGGTTTTAATTAGCTTAGGTTTTTTTTGTTTTATGATTTTTTAGAAATTTTTTAGGGTTTTG
>JAMKQA010034896.1:0-10224 GCA_024699735.1 Posidonia australis | reverse complement strand
TATTGTATACATAGATGTTCTCTCGTGCCTTCTTGTGATTTTTGGATATTCGTGATGCTCCCTTATATGTCCATTGATTCTCTGTCATGATAAATTTTGCACGGTGTTTTAACAATGAATCATAGTCTTATGTAATCACATGCTATGGAACATGAACTGTAATGCATCCTTTTTACATGTTCTATCTTTTCCGCATGATCCCTGAGTCAATTAAATCACTGTATGAATTAGAGAACCCATCAACAGTAACTGTAGTCTTTGTGATTTATGAATATGCAAGGCTTGAGGAGAGAGTGATAAGAGGGTTTTTATGCTCATTTGTTTAACATGATTAAGTTCTTTGGCATCTATCTTAATGATTTGGGTAATCAGTAACCTAGTTGGTTGCATACATCTGGTCCAGGCTCTGAAGTCAGACCATAGTCTAAAATAGAGTATTTAGGGCGCACCAACCTAGCGCACCAGATGGGCGTACCTAGATGGCGCACCAGCCTAGTCGCAGGGTGCAGGCAGCCAACTTTGCATCATAATCTGCATGCTATTCCGATTGTCTTGGACTTTGATTTTCGTGATGTTTATCCCTGATATGTCATGTTCTTATGTGCATGATTTCAACATGTGATAGTACTGTTTGTTTTAGTTTTGCATCTAGCATAGTCATCCTGTTACTAGGGTCTGGTGAACTAGTTGCCCCATGGACTCCTGTTTGAGGAGCTATTATGCAATAGTACATGATCCAGAACAGGGTAGCATGGCTGAAACCCATTAGCTTTATTCAGAGTAGGGTTGTGTGGTCTTGTGTGAGGCATATAGCCCTTGAGCACAAGACCCACATCATGCTTTCTTGGGTTTCCTGTTTCCTTTATGACCTTGTGGAAGAGGGGAAACTCACTCATATGTGATCAGGTCTTTTAGAGGTCCATGGTGCATTTTTAGATGGTCTTATGCATGTTTGCAAGGTTTTATATCGCATGGCACATTAGTCTAGCTTACTGTCTGACCTGCATTTTGATAGGCACACCATATAGGCGCACATAGGTGGCGCACCAAATAGGCGCACATGTTTCTTGATTTACTTTGCCTTTGGTTTTCTTTAGGTGTCCTCCTAGATATGTCAGGAGGACTCCAGTCTGTTTTCATCCACATTTATGCATGATAGCTTAAGTTTTGCATATAACAAAGTGAGGACGAAAGTCATTCGGTGTTATTGGATCTTTGGTCATATCCATGCAATATCTTTGCACCGGTGTTTGATCCACCACTCGGGTGACCTTTCTGAGCATTAGGACACACCCTGCAGTCCCTCTACCCACGTTTAACATAAGACACCACTTGCATGTAGCATTGCATGGCACATCGCCCTTGGGTGTATAGAAACAGGCTGAAAAGCCAACATTTCATATAAGTAAACGAAAAATCCATGAAAGACCGATTTTTCGGGCGCACGAGGGTGCATAATACCTTCCTCGTGCGTAACAGGAATCCTTGCCTAATTTTCTGGTTCGTGTTGACCTTTTCCATTGGTTTTTATGGCATGGTTTTAAATGTTTTAAAATGGTTTTCCTCGTCTCCCGTTTTCAAGTAGACTAGGTGGCGACTTCTGCATTTTTATCATTTGCTTTTTATTGTTTTGCCGTGACTTTGCTGATCCTCGCGCATTTGGCCTTCCGCTCCAGGCATGAGGCTGTCGCCGGCATGGTTACACCATGGAGGGGAACTTTGCCGGTGAACTTGTCCTTCATGGAAAAACCAAAGTGATCCATTAAGAAAACATAATTATTTTCTCATGAAAATTGCTGTATGGAGAGTAAGCTCTTCCGAATGACTAGAACAAGAAGAACATGATGAAGAGTAATTGAGCCATTAGGAGAAGATAAGGAGGTACTCCCAATATGTGTCATGGGAAGGAGTGATCCATTACCAACTAGAATGGATCTTGTACCTGAGTAAGGCTGAGAATTAGTGAGATGAGCAATAGACTTTGTCATGTGTTGAGTAACTCCAGAGTCGACACACCATAATTGCTCAGATGGGCTACTGAAACTTAGATTGGACATGGCATCGACTGAAGGTTGGGCCGAATAAGCATGATTGTGTCGATTATAACATGTTCTAGCAATATGCCCCCACTTGTCATAGATTTGACAAGGAACAGATATGTTAATCGAGATGGAGTCGGAAGCAGAGGAGGTGCAAAGTTTTGAGAATTATAAGAGTAGTGGTTGTGATATCGACCTCCTTTGCCATGCCCCTTGCCTTAGAAATGTTCGCCCCTACCACAACTATGACCCCCTCTCTGATTGGTATTGGAGTTAGAATTAGTAGAGTGGGTGGAAGTAGTGAGAGTAGTATCACCAGTGGTATTAGTGGAAGAAGAGAGTCGCTGGTGAAGAGATGATTTTGGAAGCAAAAGTTCATAAAAATCATCAAGAGAAGTAGAGGAGTGGTTGCGGAAATTCAAGGAAGTGAGGAAACTCTGGTATTCATGTCCGAGACCATCAGTAATGAAATCAATTAAATCAGTGTCTGAGATGGGGCTGCCAGTAGAGGCCATAGCATCAGAAATATTCGTAGCATTAAGAAGATAGTCATTAGTAGTTTGATCTGGTTTCTTCTTAAGGTTGCGAAGTTGGTCTCGAAGGGTTTTTAACTAAGATTTAGATGTAAGGGCAAACCACTTCTCCAAGAGAGCCCAAGCTTGAAGAGAAGTGGAAAAAGGAAGGAGAATGGACTGAACAGATGGTGAGACTGTGGCACGAACCCAACTGAGTACCAATTGATCGGTTTTCAGCCATGCGAAATACTGAGGATTAGGAGATTCATTAATTGTAGGAGGAGGAGGAGGAGAGAAATTTGAATCAATGACATGGAGGAAGTCATGGGGAGTAAGAATATTTCTAAACTGAGTATGCTAGCACAGGTAAGTTGTACGAGTCATTAGCTAGGGGAAGTGGTGGGATATGTTAAATTGCAAAGGAAGAACCTTGGTAGAGGTGGGAGAAAGGTTATCTACAGAAGGGCTGGACATGGCAGAGGAAAAAACCAAGGCCATGGTAGGAACCCAGAACCAGAGCTTTAGGCAACTGATACCATGATGAAAGTAAGAAGAAGAAGAAAGGAGACAATGAGAATGACCCCAAAACATTTTGTATTACATGATTCACATAAATAGTGGGCAGTAGTATTTATACAGGAGAAGAATGATGAGCTAGCTAACGCTTAACAGAAGAGCATGCCAGAAACATCTAGAACTGTATGGATACACAGACCATATGAAATACGTAGGTACACGTAGGTAATCACTCATTAGTCCTCAGGTGTCGCCTAACAAAGCGCACATCTAGAAACGTGTGTGTAACAACAGTGCTACAACCACTCCTGAGTTTGAAGGCATTGGTGCAGAATTTTCCAGAGGGCGATCGCATGCGGGGGAAGTGAAGAGGGTGCCATGAGGTTGTTGCCCAAGATAGCGGCGTGGCACGGTGTCTCATCGCCTCCCATGTGGACTTTAGGGAAAACCCATTTGGATGTGGGGTCCAAATGATGTCCAGTGCAAGGTTGACAGGAAGAGGGGTGCACGACCAATCCCTGAGTAAGGCGATGCTGGAAGAAGGAGAGGAACGAAGGCACCACCTCTGTTGAATAATCGTATTGACTAAGGCGTCTGCTTGACAAGTGAGGTCTCTCGCGAGGCTAGCGCCATAAGTGCCAATGGAAGGTTCTCCAAGCCATGGATATCCTGCAAGAGCCGAGTGGCGTTCCCGTCACCAATAACATGGTGGACGAGGTGCACGTCAAGATGCTAGGGTACAACCCCATGCCCATAACATTGCATGTGTGGTAGACCTAGTAATGGGTCAAGTTTGGATCTAGTTCCGTAATCTAAAATTTAGATTGGATACAGGTTTTGGGCTTGAACATTAAATGATACTTGTATAAAAATCTAATGAAAAATATCTATTGATTACAAATATTACTACAATTTATAAAATTACTTATGAATATTATACATAACAAAATTCCTAATCAAATCATTATAATAATTAATAATAAACACTTTTGTTAGAAAAAAACTAAATAACAATCATAATCCAATAATCCATACATCACAAAAAAAGGGAATGAGAACTATTGATATGGATTGTAGTGGTGATGAACCAATGATACAAGGGTGGTGATCCTGGAGAGTGGGCCATAAGGTGATGGGATGGGTGTCTAGGCGATAGAGGGTGGTTGAGGTCATAGGGTACAAATGATAATGTCCGGTGTAGGGTTGATAGGTAGAGGGGTGTGCGTTAGCCAATCCTTGAGCAATGTGATGTTGTAAGAAGGAGAGGAAGGGAGGCACCACCGCTGCTACTGAATAATCATTTTGACTAAGGCATCTACTTGACAAGCGAGGTCACTTGCGAGGTTAGCACCATTAGTGTCAATGAGAGGTTCTCCAAGCCATGGATCCTACAAGAGCTGAGTGGAGTTCTTGTCATTAATAACATGGTGGATGAGGTGCACAACAAGTGGTCGAGCCACTAGGGTACATGCCACACCCACAACATTACATGTGTGGGTAGACTTAGCAATGGGTTAGGTCTAGGTCTAGGGTTCAGACTCGACTCATTGCCAGACCTATGTGTGGGGGATGCCGTGGAGTTGGGATTAGTATTGACTCGCCAAAGGTTGTGACACATACTCGTAACATTCCAATCCTCGACACTTGAAAGGTCAAGTCCTCCTTCATCGTGTGGAAGACAACAGTCCTTTCATTTCACTAATGCTTGCTTTTTTGCAATTTTCAACGCTAGACCAAAGGAAGTGCAATAAGAGCCTGCTAAGCACTTTAATAGTCTCCCACGACAATAGAAATGGAGAGGTCTAGAAGATATGAAGGGAGGAGAGGAAAAACTAGATAAGTTGCACTCACCCAACCATGGATAGCAAATAGTGTTGCCAAGATTGGAGTCACTCCTTAACTGTGGACCGGAGCGCATCACAATGGGGGTGGCACATGCACCTTAACACCAAAGGTAGCCCTACATAGCACACTAGTGGCGTCCCCTCTAGGATTTGGAGGTGTCAAGTGATGTACTCCTTGGAATGGTATCTACCGTTGAAGGATACTTCATTCTTATTGTGGTTCGATTGTAGGCCAGAGATGCTTTCAAAAAACAATAGAACATGATGCATGGTTCATGTAGACCTGACTGTCTTTAACACGACATGACACAACAATACAATAAAATTTTTAATAATATTTTTGAGCTATTTTGAAATATTTATGTGATTCATGGTTAATGAATTTAATCGTATTTTGACATGATTGAACATGATTCCTACTTGATTCAACACGATTGAAATCAATTCAACCCAGTTATTGCATGTTTAATTTTGGTAATGGATTACTATGCATATTATTACCAAATTGAATTCAAATACATTTTATACATTTTTAAAATCATTGTATTATTAATAATCAATCATAATTTTCAAAAATACAAAAATATTCTTGAAAAAATAACAGACATGAGAATATGATTAGCTCGACACAATAAGTACATGACACGACCCAATTGATAAGCCTAGGTTCATGTGTTCTTCTTTGTAGCAACACCTAATCAAAAGCATGAAGTCGTTGGCAAATGCTAAATGGGACACCCACTCATCTCGAATAGTCAACACGTCAAATCCAGCTTCCTCCACCTCTCAGTGAATGAGAGCGATGAGTACCTACGTAGCAACAACAAATAGGTATAGGTTATTGGATCCCCCTGTCTAATGCCAGAGTCTTTCAGAGGTGGTGCCATTTATGCAGATTGATAAGTCGGCATTCATGTAGAGTTTGTTCCATTGACACCACTAGCTATGGAATCCAAGTGATGAAAACACTTCAACTATGAAAGCACGATCCACCATGTCATAGGCTTTTCGAAGGTTGACCTTCAAGCACATTCGCATTCTACCTTGCACTATGTGCAATTTCGAGCAATGTTCATGTGCAAGGAGGATAGAGTCCTTAATAGATTGCCCCCTAATGAAGGGATTCTGTTTGGGACCAACAATGCACGAAAGTAGTCTTAGCAAATAGCTAGCCATAATCTTTGATGTGTACTTGTAAAGCAGGTTACAAGGGGAAATAACATGGTAGTCTTCGATTGTCACATGAGTAGGCATGTTGGTAGAGGAGCACGAGGGCATTGATTGTTGGACAGAGAAGTGAACCGTCCAATGAACGTGTCGCTAATCTCTTGAAGCTTCCACCATCTTAATGGTATTGCGCACTTGTTGTGCCTTTAGTGCCTGATGAACAAAGATGGTGTTCGAATCACCTTCAAGAAGCTACTTCACTGTAACTTTTGATGAGCATCGACATGTCCTTGAGTTGCCTTAGATAATTGCATTCCACTTGAGCTAGCACTGTGCTCATGGGGTCACATTGTAGTGTCGAGAACACCATAGAGAGTGATTGGCGACACACCGGAATGTGTTGAGGGATATTCGCAAACACCTGCTTCATTCATGATTGAAGAGCTTCCCAGATGCACCAAGGCTCCTGGAGACATCACGCCGAGGCTCCCGGTCTTACTCCAAGAGAACTCACTACCAGCTATTGGGAACTTAGTAAGAGTGGAGGCGTCGAAAGTGGAGTTGAAGTCCACCATGGCACCTCTGTTAGGTGGTGCACCCCGAGCTTCTTAGTGGCATTGCGAACGATGTTGAAGTCGTCCACTACGAGCCTTGGAAGGGACATTGTGGCTAAGACCGGTAGGGAAGCCTAGAGAGATCGCCTCGCCACAACATCGTTGGCAATAAAACCACAGTAAAAGCAAATTTCAGATTAGTCCAAGAATAATTCCTTGGAAGTGTATAAATTGAGAGTCTTTGTTAGTCTTGACCAAGGAGATGAGCAAGGGATCACAAATTACAAGAATGCGACGGAAAGAATCGATCACAAGGTTGTGCTCGAAGAGGAGGGTGCCCTAACAACTCATAACAAATCATGGTGCCCAAGAGCTTCAGAGCTTATTTTGAAGGATGCATGCAATTGAGAAATCGCCACCATGAAGTAAGTCATGCACCATGTGCACCTTTCCAAGGGTGTTAGCACCCCTAACACTCCAACATAGCACCTTCATGGCAAAGCTGTTGGGTCCAATGAAAGCACCTCACCAACCATGCAACATCCAGAATTTCTCTTCATTTTCTTTTCTATTATAGGTGTGTTTTGGATGCACATGTTTGAGGCACGTATTCTACGCATGTTTTTGCAAGTGATCTACATGTTTTGGGATTCCAAAGCTTAGTGAGTCATGAGTTGACCACTTGGTTTTGTGTTGGTAATTATATATTTATTAGAGAATGATTTAAATATAGATCTTTATTATGATTTGAGGATGTTGAGCTTGGTTCCATTGGATTTTTAATGATTATTAGAGAGGTATTTTGGAAATATTTTATATTGTTAAAATTGATCTCTTGCACAATTGAAATGCATGCGCATGGATTATTTCAAGTGTTTTGGATTGGATGCATGAGATTGTATGTGTACTTGCCTAGCTTTAAGAATCATTATGCTTGTGGTGTAGTTTGCTACCAAGTAAGTTGTTGGTATATGAGTGTGCTATACATGCATCGTAAGTGTGGTGTATCCATGCTGCATCGACGCCTATCCCATGCATGATTGATCTCATGGCTATTTAAGGTGGAGGAAGCACCATTGATGGGTGGTTTGAGTGAGAGAATTCTAAGTTTCAGTAGAGAGAATTCAAAGAGAAAGAAGGAGAGGAAGATAAGAGGTTGTTGCTGCTATGCATGGCCTTGTTGTCGATGAGGAGTTTTTAGAGACAGAGAGAGATCCACGAGTTGAGAAGGTGATGGAGAAGCTTTTTGCTTAGCTACTAGAGGTGATCGATGCTTGAGGGAGCTTTGGCTGGAGTTTTAACACCAATGATCTTCTCTCCGTTGTGTGTGGATATCCATCAAGGTGAGTTGAACTCAAGAGATCTATTGGTTTCACTTCGTTGTTCTCTGCATGTGGGTGACTGAGTGATTCTTTGTATTACATGACCTTTGTGTGGGGCTCTGGGAGTTTGATTGTGCTTGGATGGAGGCATGAACGATTGTATAAGGTGCATCGATGAAGAGGACCATCAGCGTTGAGTTGGGTTCTCGCTGTGATAGTGGGTTATTAGCTTTGAATTAAGGTGCACACTTCATAGAGAGATTCCTTGGTGTAATTTGAGTTTTATTATATGTTTGCATGTTGATCCTAGCTTTGTATATGATTTGTAGCAATTATTGAAGTTATTTCATGCTTGATTGAGTTACTATTGTAAGTGGATTCACGATAGCACTATTCACTATGTGAGCATGCTGCTTCAACCGGTGATATCTTAAGTTTTAGATATTAGATTTTCATGATTTTAATTGCAAATGAATAAAGACTTCATAATCTTCATTTTGGTATATTATATGCAATTTTCTGGATTGTATATCAAATTTTGTGGGTTGCTACTTGTTGCAGTATTTTCAAGTGTCTTGTTTTTCCACTTGAGGTGTTGGTGACTGGCACAAATCATCGGTGTGGGTCACAGGTGCGTGGTAGGGGCGCGACATGGTCGTGTGGTTTGGTATGATAGTGTGACTCTGGCCTAATTTTTTTAGTTTGTGATTAAGTTAGTGTTTTGTATAAATCTAAATGGTTTTGAAATAATTTAATGGAATATTGAGAATGATTTTGGAAAATATTCCTGTAGATATTCCATTTTAGACACTCCTTTACCTCCTTTGAGTCGTACCACACTATTGCATAATGTACTCTGCTTTGGAGTTTTGTGTTTCAAACTCAGAGTCTCACCTAGCTTCTCCAGGATATAGAATGTAGAGGCACCTGCGTTCAACATTGAATGCATGATATAGAGTGTTCTACATTGAATGTAGATAACATTGCGTCTTATAGTCTACAACAGATTTCTTTCTATCTTAGCCAACCTTCCTTTATGGACTCAAATAATTTTCAAAATTTTAACATGTCCTCATGCCTTTTATGAAAAACATTACAATCCCCTGATTTTAGCAATTTGAGTCTCATTGATTCCCTCACTAAATTTGGCAAGTTAGCTATCTCAGGGCGTAGAACGCCTACTTGGGCGCATTTTACATAGAATCCTTGATGTCATGCGTTCTACACCTAACGATTCAAGTCCTTTACGTCAACCACTTTTCTTATTTGGTCAAGTTTGAAATTCAAATCCTTGCCTTTCCTATAAGCCTGTTGACCAAATGTTAATTTAAATTAGGATCTAATCAAACTTATTTTGTCATTAATAGGAGAATATTCCTTCAGTAATGGCAGCTAACATCGACAGGTTACAGAAGGCATGATGTCTTGTGTTCTATGCTATAGAACGTTGGCTTTGCCATGTGCTATGTCCTTAGATTTTTCCGTGTTAAGCATTTCCTTTCTTCAGCTTTCTTTTAGTACGTGATTCCATGTCAAAGTTTGAGACAAGAATGCATCATTATGAGACTTGTCTCTTTCTCATAATATAAAATGAAACAAATAATAATATTATCCTAGCACACTGTGTCCTAGCTATGCTGCCTTTCTGAAGTAAACTGAAAGAGGAGGAAAAATCTGTCTATATTTCAAATTTACGACCCTCTAGGCAGATGGAGATGAACATAAATGACAACCCTTCTTGCTCTAAGCGTTTCGGTCTCTTCAAAGTGCCTACCAGCTCATCAATGGGTATCTCGCAAAACTATCAAAGGACATAACATAAGACATCCCACCCAGAAAGACAGAAGGGAGAAACAATCTTCAAATCTAACATAATAGCATGTGACTAAGTAAAATTGAATGACAGAGAAATAGCAGAAGAACAAACTTTTAAAATATTTAAACACTATGTTATGGTGAACTATAATCATCTAATCTGGCCAACCCATTGTTTCAGTCCTATTATCTGCTCCCTAACTTACTTTGGAGTAAACAGCTCTGTCAATGACACACTTTTTATCTTAGGTTTCGCTGAGTTAGAGCAAGGACCAGAGTCCTGTTGGGTCATCCTCCAACTCCATGGCGAGATTGGAAAGAAAATCTCAATCTCGAAAAATAAGGGATTGCAATTGTGAGAGAAATAAGGGATTGCAATTGTGAGATATAATCGGGAGGAAGATATATATATATGCCTTGACAAAGAGAGAAAAAAGGGCAGAAGAAAAAGA